>JAOCPT020440826.1:0-21230 GCA_026546935.2 Palythoa grandiflora | reverse complement strand
TCAATTTCTTATTTCTCATTACCGATTCTATGGTTTTGTTATGAGTTATGTAAGGAGAAGTTAGATGTTGATAAATTACTCTGGGCTGAAAGGGTTAAAGAACTGCTGATTTTTTAGTGAACTTTAAAATTCACAAGTGGCTCTGTAACTGAACAGAACAAGTAGGGCAAATTTTCTCTTTCTTTTATAAAATAAGCTGTCAGAGATGCAGGTCAGTGACGTGAGAGAAGCAATAAAACCTTAGTTTTGTTTTATAAGTCCTGAATTAAAATAATGCTGCACAGCCAATCAGAGGATGCATTGTACCTGCTTTGTTTATTTATAGTTATAGTTATACCAATAGTGAAAAGACTAAGTGGGTTAGTTATAATAAGTGAAAAACTATCAACAACTGATTAGTGAAACCATTTCTTAATTAACTCAACTGAGAGCTGATCAGCTAATGTTAACCCACTAATCAGGCAGTTCATCAGCAAGCCACTTTCCCATGTATAACTCAAACCAAATTGGTAAGTGTTGTAAAGAAAATTCTCCAATTCTGATTATATAAGAAGTGTGTACTTTCCCAAAAATAATGTGTGTGGCATTTAAAAATAAATTTATTTTACGTTTTTCCTGTACCGTTCACTGGTGCTTTACAATAATTTATTTGGAAGCACCTAAACTAAAATTTAAAAAAGTAGAAACTATCAGCAGTATTCTTGTTCAAAAAGAACTGCTTGAAGTGATAATGTTTCTCATAATAAGAAGTTGAAAAACCTAGTGTTTTCTAAGGTTAGTTCATTGGCTGTGCAACCATGTAATATGTGAATTGGTGTTTCCTAATTTTGCTCAAATTATATTACAGAAAGCTCTTGCTTCAGCTCTGGTTTCCTTTTCTCGAAATTTAAAAATCTTTGAATTAACTCCTTGGTTTGTTGAACACTCAAACAAATAGATAATGTTTCCTAGTGAATGCTCTGATCTTGTGATATAGAATTATTTTGTCATGCTTGAACAAAATGTGCTACCTGTGTCAATATGGATTTTGAAATAATTTCTGTAAAACACAATAAAATAATTAGTATGTGGTAAAACATTATTTTTCAGTTGAGTATTGTTTTAATGTCAAAAGAAGTTGAATGAATTTTTTATGTTTCCTGGTTTCTTGGAAAGAAATTAAAATGCTGAATTTGTAACGAATTTTGAAATCAATTTTCACTTTATTTTATTCTTGACAGAACAATTTTTTTTTTCTGAATTCACTTTATTTTCTGTGAGTTTTTTTTGTTATAATAATATATGAACCATAAAAGTTTCTCCTAAAAATGTTTTCAGTTTTTTTGTACAAGAAATCGACTTTCTGGAATTTAATTTCACCAATTATTTTGTTGATTGAGACTTAGCTATGAAATAGAATTATTTATTTATTTTGCTTGCAAAAATAAAATCTTTGGCAGTTTCCTAATTAGACTTTTAACTTGAACTTATGGTGTTTTTTTAGTCTGTGATTCTCAGTTGCCCCCAATTATCATTTTAAAGCTATAGGGTTAATTTCTAAAACCAAATTATTCAAATTATTTGTTTATATTCATGACAGATCTTTTGATAATGTTAGCAGCAGCTGTTTCTATGGCTATTGCTGGTTATGTATGTCACCTGTGTGCTTGTTTGAACAGTTTTGTAGATTTGATTGGCTAATGCCAAGCCTCCTTTTAAATTGATTGGTTTTGAGTTCTGCTGATACTAGTGTAGTTAAAACACACTGTGATGAATTTGCATATTATGGAAGTTTATAAAATTCATTTCTTCTCTCAATTTTTAATTAGCTATGTGATTCAGTTTCTTTTCAGTGTTAAAAGGAAAGAAAAACACGAAATATTCTTTTTCGTAAAAGATCAGATTATTTATTTTCATGACTTAAAAAATCACCAACCCTTTGCCGAATGGAAGCCCTGTTAGTTGTCAAAAATGCAGTTTTTGGTTTGAGACAGTTCTGTTCTGCAGAGAACAGAAGTTTCCCCTGAATTGGTATCAGAAATATGGTTAAGGCAGGTAGTCAACTCATTGATTTTGACTTTATGGATCAAATGGTGATGTAAAGGTGATGTGATAAATTTGGTTGATCATTATACATTTTGATTCTGTATTTTCATTCGCTTTATGTCTGCTGCTTATGAAGCAACATGCTTAGAGGGCTTACAAAATGCAGATTTTGATCATTCACTTGTTAGTGAAGCAAAGAAGTGAAAGCAGCTCTACATTGTGACAATTTGTAATGTTCATTGGTTGGGTTTTTAACATGATCTCTTGATCTTTCATGTGGTAGCTAGAGCTCTAGTTGTTTCAAGGATGAATTCAATAATAAGATCAGATGCTGTTGAAATAATTTATTCCTTGAATAAGACTGAGTCGTGTATATCTTGAAACCCCTGAATTTCTACAGGAAGATGAATGCTATTGATCTGTAAGCTTGCTTTTGCCATACAGAACTTTTTTTGTATTTAATCAACATGAATAACCTGAATTGTGAAGAGTAGTAAATGTAAGAAAAAATTTATTTTAATTTTCACATTTTGTAAATTGTGGGAGTTCAAAGAAGCTATCTGTAATATGGAGATTGGAGTAAACTTTCAACGAATTGTGGTTATTTCTATATTGTATTTGTTTGAAAAAAATAGTTGTTTTAACATGTCTGCTGTATTTTATTGCGACCCAAACTTGTTTCTTCTACATTAATTTATTTTTACTTTAACTAAGAAGAAATATAATCTTAACAGAAACAAAGTTAATTTCCTTTTCAATATAAAAAACTATAAATATGATCTTTTGATGTTTTTGTCAAAAGAAAACATTTTCAAATTCATATTAATCTTTTAGTGTTTGTTGTTATTTCTCCACTTCTGAAGCCTTTGCTTGAATGAGTAGATTATATAAATGTGAACTTGAAAATTGAATAATATTCTTTGCCTGGAAAAAAATGTTGTTACCTGGCTAGAAATCGTAACATGACATGAAATATTCTGTTGTATTTTATGTAATCTGAAAACTGAGTAATTGATAGCACTCTGACTGAAGACTATGTCTTCACCATGTTCTAAATACATGTATTTAAATTTTTTAAAGATTACTGAAAACTCTTAAGAAAAGGTAACAGAGGAAAATTAGTATTAACAGTGATGAGTTCCATTCTCCGGCTAGAAAAAAATAGCAAATAATTACTGACAAACAAAGAACGCTTAAAAATAAAATTTTACTCTTGAATGGCTTTTGGTTAATTCCTTGTCAAGTAGATATAAGTTACAGCTATATGATCTTAAAATTATCTATATCTTAGCTATATGATCTATCACACTTAACTCTGACGAAGGACTGTAGTCCGAAACATCAGTTTCTTTTCTTTCTTTTACGGTGTTGAATTTAAATTTATTAAACTGTTCCTATAGAAACACTGACACAGAATCCAATTTTATAAGTTATAGCTGTAGAGAATTACTTTTAAAGGCTGTCTTGTGATCATTTCATGGAACACTACATCTTATGTGATTTTTTCCTTACAAAAGTGATATTCCCTTAAACCATTATATATAATTTATTTAGAGTAAATTGGTGGTGTTGTAAATAAAACATTGTTAGCAAAAGATTAAGTAGCCATAAGCAGTCAAAACATAGTGCAACCTCCAAGTGACTAGGTGATTAGACAAAGAAGAAAAAATCTATATTATAAGGTTAACTGTTGACAGTTTGTAAATTCATCAGAAAAATGCTTTGCAAATTGTGGCTTTTGAACTGATTCTATTTTTAGAACAAATTAAAAGTGCTTTTTAAAACAATGGAAATTCAGGATTGAAATCTGATATTGAAATAATCTTGGTTTGTTTCCTTGTGACAGGTTCGATGTGATGACAATACAGGTGCTATACCCTTTGCCACAGAGCACAAACAAGGCTTAATGGGGAATAACAAGTCTGTTTACTCTCATGGACAGTCTGAAAACAGTGGGGATCCAGACAATGAAAGTGTGAAGCATTATGGAAAGCATCCTTTCTATCGATCAGAACATAAAGAAGATGGATTGGGGTTAGCTACAAGGAGACCACATACAGACCACAGCTTTTCGTCTTCTCATATAGATAGACGAGAATATGAACAAATGCTGGCAATGCAAGATAATCCGCGTAAAGTAAGAACAGAAGACAACAACAACTATGAGAATCAAACACATGGACCTGCCAAAACAAGCGATGATTCATCTGGAGTCTTTCGAAATCCTAGTGAAATTTTATCACCAAGACGCAAGCAAAAGCCAAAACCAGAACCACTGAAAATCCCTGATCATGTTAGCACTAGCTTTCGACCAGGGTCACCAAAAAATCGCAGTCGGCCATGCACTCCACCAATATACACTCCACCCCCAATGCTTAGTCCACACAGTGTCTTCAGTCACATTGCTAGGCCGTTGACACCTCGATCGAGTGGAATTCCACAGTTGCCGATGACTCCCAGCAGGCTGCTGCTTAGCAGTCGAAGTTGCAGAAGTGAGTAAAAACTCTAAAAATAAGGCTTAGCTACCTCAGTGATTCCCATTCATTGTTAATTTTGAGAAGAGTCCATAGGCTTAAAAATCCATTAAAGATGGATTTGATTTGAAAAGTATTGATTTTAGACCCAAAATGGGGATTGTCTTATAAGTGGTCTCAATGTATACAGGATGTTAAAAGGGGGTCCCAAGTGATGAATCACAACTTCCTTATTTTGAATGCTGAAACATATCACGATAAGAGACTTTTGGTAGAATTACAAATCATGAACTTAGTTTTAACGCAATAACGGATCATGAGCTTATTTTTGATCCGACAATGAATCATGATAGCACCCAATAATGGATCACAGACTTATTTTTGATCTAATAATGGATCACAGAATAACCCTTAATCACCCTGTGTATACACAAGCTAATATTGTAGTTATATATTGGCACTAAATTGCTTAGTTGTGTTACAAGTAACCCAGTGGTTATTTCTTGTGGCCATAACCATCAACCCATGCAATTTTCTATTTTAAGTGCAAAAATATTTCATTAAGAAAAACAAATGGTTGAACAAAAATGCTGTCGTTGTTACAAGAAAATCATAATATGAGAAAAAGTCATAGTGCTACCAAAAAGGGTTGGGGGGTGGGGTGAGTCTCCTGGGTGCCTCCCCTAAATCTGCTTGTGTTTTTGTAACCACTAAATGCAACTGATAACACATAGAAACATGCCTTACTAATAAAAAGATATCCTGATCAAATTTTTCTAAAAACTGAAATACAGCTAACCATAAGGAACATAATTATAATTAAGAAGTTAGGTAGATTTGGGTTATATTCTACAAATAACTAAACAGAAATTATTTTAAGCGTATTGTATTCATTTTGAACAATGTTTCTCTTATTTCACCAACAGACAGCCTTGAGGCTGATGATGAGTCCTATCAGTTCCCTGAACCGTAAGTTTTTTTATTAAAACTTTATCAAATACTGCACAAACTGTGATTCAAGAGTGCAAACTAAGACAAAAACATTTATGATTGTTATATAAAAAATTATTAAACATATACTATCGTTATGGTAAAAAAATTCAAGGAAATAACTAAGTTACATAAACTTTGTTTTGCTTCTCGAACATATGACTTGAAAATAACAGTCGACGTTGAAACATTGTCAGACAGACATGATATTTATTTTGATAGTTAATTAACTAAGTTGTGCTTCAAAAAATTAACTGTGACTGCAATATGAGTATATAGTTTATGCTTTCCTTCAGTAGCATGTTGTGAAATAGTAAAAGTTAAAATTTTCATTTGAGGCCTAAAGCTACTGTTAAGAGTTGTTAAAAATTTTGTTTTTAAAATCAATTGCAATGTTCCAAGCTTTCGTCAGTCTACGGCATCATCAGAGAATGAATAGCAAAAGTGTGGCGGAGTACTAAATACCAACTAACGTGATTGACCGTAACATGGACAAAGGATCTGAATATAATTATAGTCACGTCTTTTGTTTTACCTTGAACTCTATAATTATATTCAGATCCTTTGTCCATGTTACGGTCGATCACGTTAGTCGACATTTAATTCTCCGCTATGCTTTTGCCATTCATTCCCTGATGATGCCGTAGACCGGCAAAAGCTAGGAAAAATTCCAATTGATTTTAAAAACAAAATTTTTAACAACTCAACAGTAGCTTTAGGCCTCAAATGAAAATTTTAACTTTTACTATTGCAATATGAGTGTTTGGGACTTGATGGCTGAAATGATTTGTTTCTTTTTTAGGAAAATAAATATTGGAGCTCAGTTTCAAGCTGAAATTCCAGAGTTTATTGGTAAGTAAAATATAAAGACCCAAATCTCCTTTTTGATTGAAATTTAAATAGATTATTGTCTTATTGATTTTTTTTTTGCTGACACTGGTCTTAGTTTCCAAAGTAAACAACTTTAATGTAACAATTTTTAAAAGTTAAATAGTTAATTTTATTTATGTTATAATAATAATACACTCTAAAGTGATTATACAAAGAGAGTCCTAAGCGCTGTGCACTCGCAATAATTACTATATTAACTATAGATCACCAGGTATTAAACTTTAAAATAATATTGTTAAATAAACTTTAAAATTATGCTGCCGAACAATCTTTATTGATATTGAAGAACTGATTCCCAAGCATATTTAATTATCCAGACCACTTGGACTGGGAATTGCTTCATTTGGTCATCAAAAGACCTAGCTGTGTATGGTAATTAAAATGTTGATTGTACCAGAGAGTAACGGTATTGTAAGTAACGCTAAATCCTGATTCATTTTTAGGTAAGAGGAATGGATGCGGTGATTTCCATCCAGCAACTCTTGTGTGGACTCCAATGGATGAACGAAAAAGGGGAAGACGGGATGAAAGTAAGGACTAGTGCAATTTTGTCATTATCAATGAAAAAGCCAACATTCTTGCAGAAATTGCAGTGCTTAGGTGGAATTTCACTTTTACTGTTTCTGGCATTCTTTTAAATTGCACAAGCATATTATATCCCTGCATAGGGCAATTGGTACAACACTGGACTGGTATTCCAGACTGTCTGAAGTAACATCATGGGGTTTAATCCGTAATTATATAGGGCTGGAGTTTTTCAGTTTTATTTATTTATTTATATTTCATAATCTGCAAAGATTGCCCATTACGTGTTTTTTAAAATGATTCTACTAGAAATTGAATTTGAAGAGTACCATCAAGTCTGTGATGTTTGTTCTTAGTGTATAATGTTATATGCTGATGAAGCCATTTTCTCATTGCAGTTGAGTCATACCTTGATGTAGCCTGTTCTGTAGCTGTACTTGGCGGTGGCTCTAACAAGGAGTATGCGCTCCATGTTCTACATCGATCCAATGGAAACATCAAGGTATAGAGTTCAGATTTATCTGAATTATTTTTGTTTTATTGCTCCTGGTTTCCAACATTTATCTTTAATTTTTTTCATGTGTGAAAGTTTTATGAAAGCTGTAATTTTAATGGGATCTAAAACTTGTGTTTATAAATAATTTGAACTGACTCTTGAAAAGGAAAGGGGTTGATAACTCCTTTTGTGCTGTTTTGTAGGAAGCTGTTCGAGATCTTTTGAAGAGGAGATCAGCCATTCCACCCACAGATTCTATGCAGAACTACCACTACGAAGGTAATTTCTTTTATCTTTAGAAAGCTTGCACAGCTGGGACACTGCCTTGAGAAACTTTGTGGCATTTTATTTTGCCAGTATTTTTATAACAGTATTTCAACTCTTTTTTGGTATAATAAAATTATACCCTTTGATCATAGTTAATATCTACTTTGTACCTGTTCAAACAAATGGCTATTTGAATGTACTGTTATTTGTCTAAAGTTATACTTGTCTACCACAAGTAGTCATTTTCATTATTATCTCTCGAAGAAGCAGCAAATTTAATGTAATTAGTTCTGTTTTATATGGAAATAAATTTAAAAAAATTAAGGAACTTTTTAACTACTTTGTATGTGTCTTTCTTTTTTAAGGATCAATAAAATGGGCTGCCAAGGAGAGACAGACATTCAGAAATTCTTTCAGGGACAAGGGGAAAGAATTTTCAGACCTGAGGAAAGAGGTGAGGCTTAATGGAATACATGCATTGAATAAAATCTGTTTTACTCACAGATTTTGTAAGTTTAATTACATTTCAACTACCTAACTAGATAATTTATGGAATGCTGTAGTACCTAATTTTCAGTTTAACTTTCTTATGATTAAAACTTCCTAGTCTTTATAGGTGCAGTAAATTATTTTAGTGTTTTGCATCTTTTTTTTAAGAAAATGTTTTGCTGACAATGGCTACTTATAAGAGAATTGTCATCTTAAATTCCATTCAAGGTTGGATCCAAATCTGTTCATGACTGTGTCGAGTTCTACTATCTGTGGAAAGCGACCCACCCTGAGGCAGTAAGAGGACGGACGAGATATATAGACTCAGACTCAGATGAGGTAGGAATTTTACTTCTAATAAATATATATTAGTCTTTTATCATTGTTTTACAGTGGTTGGCACAGTGTTAAGATCTCTGCCTTCTAGCCACAAGTTCCCAGGTTCAACGCCCTGCTCAGCTGAGTGTTGAACATTTGTGTGACCTTCTTTTCTGCCAAAGTTAACTCAGCTTTCCATCCTCCCGAGGTTGGTAAAATGAGTACCAGCTTCTGCTGGGGGCTAACCTCCGATGGATTAGTGTCCCTTCCAAGGGGAGTCGATGACTCTCATCAGCTTAACACAACAGAAACCGGAGATAAGCACAGCTCCAATGGGCCACTTAGGCTCGTAAAAGGATTAAGCTGTCATTGGTTTTAATAATGTTAAATCTTAGTCTCTATTTACACTTCATTCTCAAACAAAACAGTTGTGTTGAGACATGACATAATCAAATTTTTCAATGCATTTTGTAACTACAAAAAACAGATCTCAAAGATTAATATTTGAGTCAATAGAACAATCTTTAATAATAAAGTCATCAGAAGCTCTGTTTTTTAAGTGTACATTCTAGGGATTGTCAAATTGGTTTCTGTGTATTTTCCAACAGTTTGCGTTTTTACACTAAAATGAACATTTTGTCCCTTTCTTATCAGCTGAGGGAGTTACTTCATGTAAGTTTTCTCACTAGCTGTGTGACAACAAATAATTTTGAAATAATTTCTCCCAAGATAAAAGCCTAAACAGACCTTTTGAAATTTACTCAATGAAAACGTAATTGTTTTTAAGGACTATGAGGACACAAGCAGTGAAACAAACAGCAACCCATCGCTGTTTGAGTGTGACTTCCCACAGTGTAGTGCAGTGAGTATTGCCGTTGTGTTTTTATTTTATTGAGTTTGTGGTCTGTCACTTAGAGGCGTGCAGCAGGGCTGAGGCTGCACTGGTGGTGGTAGCGAGTTTGTTTCAAAATTTACCTGAAAGTTTTGATAATTTCACTTTCACCAAGTGGTAACGGTCGTTTTTTCATTACCAACAGAAATTTGTTTCTCGTCAAGCATTAAATGGTCACATTCGTGTACATGGGGGAAGGTAAGATGTGTTCTTCATCTAAAGTTCTGTTATTGTTTAGGATATCCCAATTTGGCTATATGAGCATTTTCAATTAAAAAATTATAGATGCAAGACAGAAGTTTATATTAACCCTTGAAATAGAAGCCACCGAAACTAAACAGTCTTGGGAAGCGATCCTGCACTCGGTGGACACACAAATGTTAAATACCCAAGAATAAAACAGAGGATTGAGAATTTAACGTTAATCAACGATTTTAGAGATAGCAGCAAGGGTTTAGTCGAAGAACCGAAAATAAAACCAAGTGAACGTTCACAAACTTCATTTTGCTTAGATGAAGTTTTTGACAAGGAACTTGATTTTTTTTCCAACAGTGAGCTCATGAAGTTGTTTCTCACAGTTTATTCTCCAACAGTTTTATGAAGCCAGAACCTCGAAAGAGAAGTCGTGCCCCAGCAAATTCATCATCGACCACACCCAGTGAAGCAGTGGTACCTGTAAAGAAGCGACGACCAGCAGTACCATCTGTAACCCTACCAAATCCCTTAGACCCTGACAGCCCCCTACCAGAATATCCATGTAAAGTATGTGGCAGGTGAGTTGGTATTTGTACTTACATACACTCTAATTGTTTAATTTTTGGTTTTTGTTAGACAACAACAACAACGACAATGTACAAATATTGTTCAATGTTCTTAATAGATTTAAAAACAGAATTTACATGAAGACCTATTGGTGTAACACATTTACTGTAATCTCAATATACTATTGATATATAATGGGTGCAGGATGACATTGATCATTTTGATGATATGGTGATGGTGGTGATGATGATGATGATGATGATGATGATGTTGATGATGGTGGTGATGATGACAGTGGTGATGATGATGGTGATGGTCATGATTATGATGACGACAGTGGTGATGTTGATGTTTACAAAGATGTTGATGATGACGACGATGACAGTGATGATGATGGTGATGTTAATGATGGTGATGATGATGACAGTGATGATATTAGTGATGTTGACGATGATGGTGATGATGATGATGACAGTGATGGTGTTGATGGTGATGTTGATGATGCAGAAGTTGAAGATGATGGTGATGATGATGATGATGGTGTTGATGGTGGCGGTGATGATGATGGTAATGATGACATTGATGATGATGATGATGATGATGGTAATGATGACAGTGATGATGATGATGATGATGGTAATGATGACAGTGATGATGATGATGATGATGACGATGATGACGGTAAAGAAGAAGACTATGATAAGGATGGCAATGACAATGACAGACAGTAATACTATTTGGCAGTGTGCGGAAAACCAACATCCCCCACCCCCGCCACTCGAGCCCTGAAAACCTGAAATTAAGTCTTTATTAGCTTTAGTTTTCATTTACTAAACAGTTTTATTTTTTTTTTATAGAATGTTCCACAAAATCAAGAGTCGTTCAGCACACATGAAGACTCATGTCAAACGACCGGACCCCCACGATGATGACAAGAGCAGTTCTGTCATTTTAAAAGCACATTGAATCGGTTATATATTATCATTGGTATACTTTTGTAAATATGGCGCCATTGTTAATTTATTGTAATTTATTAACCAAGTTGCCATATTTGTAGATTTCAAAAACAAATTGTTGATATTTATACAGTAGATGTTAGTATTATCAATGCAACTGAAAGTTGCACTTACTAAGTTTGTGTTAAAAAACAGAAATTTTTTCATTTTAGCTTCTTTGGGCAGCCGAATTATTTTGTTCAAGATTATAAGAAAGCCGAGCTTGGGAAACTAAATAGATTTACTTCACCTCCAATGACAACTGCAAAGAGTGTGATTTTTTTTATCCAAATTGAGGGTGTTAAATTTTATCTTATGTACGCCCATGTTAACGATCAAAATTGATGCGACATTTTTGAGTTCGCCTTAATATGAATGAGCACCAAGTTCTTGATATTTATCATTGCGATAAAAGATTTAGAAATAAGTATTCAGGTGCAGCGAGAAGATGAGCTGCGCTCATAGTTTAGTTTAGTTTTCTTTCCATTTTCTGGTGTAATTTAAACTCATGTGTTCGAATGAAACAAATGAACTTGCTGCTGTGCAGCCAACTTTGGTACGCACCAGTGACTACCTGGTGTAATAAATTTACCAAATTTTCAAAATTTTAGGAGATGTTAAATATGGTACTGTAGATTGTACTAGTCTCCGGTCATTCTAAATATAATAGGCCTTATTTTCTTATTAAATATTATCCAATTTTTTTTAGTTTTAGTTTTGAGCTAAAATGCCTAGTAATTATAATGGATATTTGGAGCAATTCTTTGTGCACACGAAATAGTTATAAATTCTAGTCTCAGTCGGACGCTTTGCTATCTTAAACTGCGTTTTCGCGTTTTGATAAAAAAAAATGTTCGGCATCCCTTTTTAGAGTAATAGGTTCGAATTTATTCTTTTTGCGATCTACTTTTTTAGGGAACGCGATAAATCGATTATCTCTCGTGTCTGAGTTAAGAAGTAATTATTTTATTCCCCTCAAGACCAAAGAGGAAATAACATACTTCTTATCGTGAGCGAGTTTTTGGTTTTTGATTGGGGTGATAAAATGTGGAAAACATTTCTTATAGGTACTTGCACCGAATTGAGAGAACGAAACAAACCAAATAGTCCTCCCAGTGAAAAATCTGAAATTAGCCCAAAAAAGTATATTGTACCTCTAAAATAAATATCTACCTAAAAATTTTTGAACTCGTAAATTTCGAAATTCTTAAAAACAATTACCCTGACATTCGCACACCGACTCGACAATTCACTCATCAAAATTTTAGATCAACAGATATTAAAAGTTCATTTATTTTTGCAGGTCGTTTCAGAAATAAGCTTTTTCAAAAAGCGTACGATATACTAATATATATTAATTCTTGCGTTTTGATTACTTATGTGGAAGTGGCATTTCTTCTTTGTATATAGATGTTAATAGTGTACATAGTAGTTTGGGTAGATTCGAAGATGTATAATAATAACTGTAGTTCATACTTAAGTTTGAACTAGCTTGTGGAGATTGCATCCGGCTTGGCAAAATTAACAGAAGTTGAGACGTTGGAGATTGCTACATCAGGTTTTGTAATATATAATATTGAAGGACCTTGAGTGAATGGAAAATTGAAAGCAGAGAGTAAATAAAGTATTTATTAAATCTTACCTTTGAGTTATGAGTCGTGGTGTTTTGTGTTTGAAAATAAAGGAATTAAACCTACCTAAACCTTGATCTATTTTTTATAATTGTGCTTCAGTATATACTCCGCGGCAAATCAACTATCAGTATGGGCTGTTTCATGACCCGGCAAATTTAACTTTAAACTTTAACTTTACTTAAACTTTAATTTATATAATTGCCAATAGCAAGCTAATCCGGCAATGGGAGGTCAGGGCTCGTGCGTAGAGATGGTAATAATGTCCGCGTGAAACTTATACTATCAACAACAACAGGTGGAGTAGTTCATTGCCAGATGAACGTGCTAGTGGCACCATTCTGAAATTCAACAAATTGAGGTTGAGTTCACGACATAAGTCGGGAGGGCGTTCCATGGTGGAACAGTCCTTGGAAAAAAAGAGTGTTTGTGAGCATTTACTGCGCTCGAGTAGTGTGGACAATCGATAAAAAATATATTTTAATGTTTTTTCACATAGTGTTTTATGGTTTACAAAGATACTTTTATGTATTATGCTAATTACGTGTTAAAGTAACGAGTGTTTACAGAATAGGCCATTTCCGAATTACGCTCCACTGCTCACAAACAAAACCTTCAAGTCGAGGCTAAGAGCTCACTTTTCATACATTTGCTGTATTTTTGAGCACTTAGCCTGGACTTGATGTTTTTGTTTGTGAGCAGTGGAGCGTAACTAGGAAATGGGCTATCACAACTGAATGTTACCCCGCGCCAAACGTGGAATTTTACATGTGACATATTCAATGCTAATGAGCAAATTCTATTCTTCTATCTCATTTGCAGTAGGTTCGTCGCGTGCAATTCCATGTTCAGCCCGGGCTTCACCCAAAAGAACTTCACCCCAACTCAAGGTCAAAGCATGAAAAAAATATTATAGGTTAATATGCAAATTAAAGTTTAACCATTCGGAAACGCAAATTTATGTTTCTAGGGCATTGTAACATACAGCAACTGCTCAACCCATATCTGTCGTGGGGTAATCTCTCGTTTGAATCGCCAAGTTGTCCAGAACTAAACTGTTAAACCTTGCCTGATAGAGTCATGCCTTTTTTATATATATATCATACAAAATCAATCTAAAAGTTTTTAGTTCTGGTTCTAAAACTGAATCACAATTACTTGTTTAAGATTTAAACTGATTAAATCGAGAGCTACTCTCGAGCATCATAGCCAGTAGGAACAACAGTAGTGCCTTAGTGGCCCTTGGGTCGCCTTAGTCTTCCTCGCAGCCGCTACCTTCCTCCACAGCAAGCTTTGCGTGACGACACACGTACCGGCGGCGAGAAACATAGGGTCGCCTTGAAAAGAGTTTGGGATATAATATAGAATACACCCCAAGGCACTTTTTTTGGGGGGGGTGGGGTGCCCCCCAAAAAAATTTTATGAAAACCTTCGATAAACACGATTTGATATTTGTACGTTCGTTACGATTATTTGAATAATGCATGACTTGCTTTGAATTTTTTTATATGATATTTGTATGTTATGATTTGAATTTTATTCAATGTTTATCTCGTATTTTTCGAAATCTTGACTTCGTTTTAGCTTACGTTGTTTGTTAATCGTGTTTATCGAACAAAGTTTACTTTTTGATTTCTTCGGACTCGGTTTTTTGCTGGTCGGGTATCTTGGTTGATCAGCTGACTACTTGGTACCACAAATGTCATGTTTGAGCTGGAAGACACAAAGAATTCAGCGTCTTGTAAGAAACCCAAACCATTCAGTTCTGTGAAACATTTTACGTTTGACTGTTTATCCAAAGTCAGAAAGTTTCTTGTTGTAAATATTGGGTTTTGACCTATCCATAGTAATTCATGCGAATATTTCATCTCCAGCAAAGAGATCCAGAACCGGCGATAAGGATCCATTTAGTGGTCTGGAAATGTTCAGTTTACGTACTTCCCTTCGCGAAGAGGGATTCCAGACAAACGGGGAGCAACTAGGCACCACTTGCTCAGCTGAAAATGTAACGTTTATTTTTAGCCACATTGAATAATAACTGGGACACTGTTGAATTTAAAAATGTCTAACTGAAAAACGACAGACTGTCTTAGCAAAGCAGCAATTCACAATGTCTGTAATTTACTAAAGTTACTGTACTTATAATTTTGTATAGTTTGTAGGAGTTTTTAATCATACTTGGTGCTGCAAAGCTATATATAACGTAAAGCTTTGACAAAAAATCAAGCGATTACGTATAAAGCATTAAAGGTGGAGCATTCTAAACCACTATTATAACTTTAAAATCAGTTTTATGTACAAGAGGCTCCAGATCAACCAAACATGAGTCGAACATTGATTTCATTTAGGTGATTGAATGTGAAAAATGATTGAAAACTAATAAAGTAGACAAGTTTTATACTTTTAGCATTGGCCATTAAATACAGAACGTTTCTAACCACTACCCCGGGCTTTTAAAATTTTTGAAATAGATTCTTATTGACTTTTATTGATCATGTACTGTATTATTTTATTGGAAGATATTTCAAATAAAATTATTGATTTTTCTGTTTTTACTTTATCTTGAGCTTGGAGTAGCTATCAGTATATTCTGCAACGAAACATAGGGGAGTGGGGTGGGGGAACTGAGCAGACTCTAAATTAATGAGATAAAAATTTACAAATGTGGACTTCATACCTGAAAGAGGAGTGTTTGTTGGGTGCTTGCCTTGCTCAAGTGGTTTTTCGGAAATTGCTCTATAGCATGGAGTTGACGGAGCCGACAAAGACGGTACAGTTGGCACTGGAGATGGTGGAACACGAGCAGGTTTGCCTGAAAAGCCAGAGACAAAAAAGACAAATAACCGAATGACTCATTTTTTAAAAAGATAACCTGTAGCTCGTAAGGCAGGTAAGGGAGAACAGAGGAACCCGTAGTTTGTTTCTGAGACTGAGTTATTGATATTTTGACTCAGTTTCTTTAGGTAAAACAAGAACTTGGAACTTGGTTTTTACTTGCACTAGACAAAAGTGGGAAGGGGTTTATTGAAATATATATTATGTTGTTCAGACCCCAAGGAATGTGTGACAATGTATGATATATTATCAATTATGCACTATACTCACGAAAAATCTTCAACATATTTCCAGAGTTCAAGTTATCATCAACGTCGGGAACACATGCTATTGGTGAAAATGATTTGCATTTCATCTTGTTTGCTTGGCTGATAAACGGTGAGTGACCGGGGACAAAATGGTAGGAAAATATTGGCGATTCGGGTATGTTCATCATTGTCGTTCTCTTTACAGTTTTAGGAGATTTCCTAGAAAACATAAAGTGAATTTCAAAGTGAAAATGTGTTTTAGAGATATCCACAGAGGCAGGACAAACATAGGACAAAAAAAATTACCGACCGGAATTAGAGACAAAACGATGAAATAAAAGGATGTAAAAATTGCAAAATACTAAAACAAAAAGGGTGCAAACAACGTTACTGTAGGCAACTGATAAACTATTACTCCACTCACCTTGTCTCAAAAAGCTGACTACCTTTTGTACCTTTGTTTGATACAAAATACAGATTTCCAGCTAAGTTTGTTTGTTTGCTAGTTTGCTTTGTTGCCTTACAGTTGTTCTAGTACGGCAGCCTCATTTCTCCGTAAATGCTCGGAACTACATTCGTGTTTAGTTGTCCAATCAAAATCAATGCGGAATGTTTACGAGCACGGTTTCGAGGGACCCGAGGGACCCACGATCCGAGTTTGGCGCCATTTTCAAATCCGCGCGAAACTGGTGCACAGAGGGCCTAGGGCGCCGCGCCGCAGGTTTGATATGGCGAATTTTGTTTGTGTTTCGGTTCATTTGCTTTTCTTGATAGTTTCAACACTTTTCGCAGTTGAAAAAAAAAACAAGCAGGAAAAAAGCGAGGATGACCTTTGACAAAGCAAAATTTGCTTGCGGTTGAGATTTATGAAGAGAGAACAGGAATCGTAGTGAAGAACCATTTGCATGTAACATGACCAACATTTAATCTGAAAAGTTTGCACGGGGGTAAGTGCACTTCATATCAATACCTATTGTATATGTGGGGTGTATCGCACGGCAAAATTTAGATTATTTTGTTCTGAAGTCCTTCTAAACCGTTAAACGCCAGTGAAATGCAGTATCTTGTCAGTTCCGTTGACTTGAAACCAGTTCGTCGCTTCAAGTGCATCAGTCAAGTTCGCTTATACTTCGGTTAAATGTTCAGCTGGATAAAACAGCTCAGAAAAGTTTTTAGATATCGGTATCTATGGTACCAACTCGGCAAAATGATTAAATTGTATAAATAGCCATTATTGGATACTATAACATAATTATCAATTTGTAGCCAAATTATTGTTTGCATATTATTATTAACTATCAATAATAAAGTTGCGCACATAGCACGTAAAGAAATTTTTCCATATATAGCTTTTCAGGAAGCATAGGTTATTTTATCGCAGGTTGAACACGCATGTACATTTTCTACTATATCAATATTACATTCATTTGACATTTTTTGACATTAACATTTACAGCAATTATTTGTCACAGTTTTTTTATTATTATGGAATAATCTTTAAAGCTGCACTATATGAAATTTTGTTGTTAAAATGTTATTTTTGTAACCTGAAAGTTACTTCATATCTTTTCAACAACTGACAACAATCCAGCTTGTTGCACAATTTATTGTCCAATGACAGGCTTGTGCAAGTTATAAAATGCTGTGCCCCTACCACTGTAGAAGCAACCAGCTTGGCTCCTTCTATATATATATAGGAGGAAGTGTGTCACAGATGAGGTAAATCAATGCAACTTGAATCAAAGAAAAAGAACACCATAAAGCTGACCCCAACCTTTCACCTTATCATGAAGCTTGTTAAAACACTTCTCAGGGTTTCTGAAGGAAAAATTGCCAGTAGTCAAGATTATTAAGAATACAAGTTACTTTTAAAGTGTGGTAGTCACAATTTGCACGCACAACAGACTAGGGGGGTTTGGGGGCATGCCTCCCCCAGAAAATTTTGAGTTTTTAAATGCAATTTGTTGCATTCTGGTGCATTCTGATGGGGGGTAATCTGTAATATGACATAACCTTTGGACTTCCCAGTCGTCAAGCTAATTTGTAAAATACTCAGATGATTATCTCAGTCGTCAAATTTGACGACCTGACGACCAATCAGAAACCCTGCTTCTTCTGATACACACAGAAATGGCCACAGCTGAGTGTCGTATTTTAATTATCTAACCTTAACTGCTGTGATGTTACTTGCTATACGCACAGAACTCTCAATTCTTATATACCAGTATTCTAAAATCATTAGGACTGACACATTTTAAAATTTCCTTTATTTGTAAATGTACCAAGTTAGCTAAGATGAAGTAAATTATTGTTGTTGTTCATAAATTATTATATTTTATTTTATTTTATTTTATTAGCTTCGCCAAGACACAATTACAAAATACAAACAAAAAATAATAACAAAGAAATAGTTACAGGGATTGGCAGGGACACCGCAACAGCTTACACCAATTACTGAAGTATAAAGTAGCTAGTGCAATGTAACTGAGACACCAGTACAATTTTTGGTGTTTTGGGGACACTAAAAATGAAGGTTATATCTCTGCACGCTGATGTTATATTCTTATGTGTTCAACTTGCTGTGTAATACAGACTATAATTTCAAGTTTTTTAAATAATGACTGATCTTTGTAAACTTTTGAGACTGACGAGTGTCTTTTGTTTTGCTTTGTTTTACTAGGTATTTTTGTGTTTCTAACATGGGTCGGAAGAATGCCAGAATTTTATCTCAGTTGCCAAACAAAACAGCAGGTTTGGTTTCAAAATCAAAAAGAAGTTCCAACATCTCAGACAGATTCAGCTTGTCACTTGGTAACACATCGTCAATCATCACAAGTGGGTTGCTAGGAAAAAAGAAGCTTGTAAAAACATACTCAAGGCATCAACCAGTTCAGGTTACCAAGAAATATCACTTTCTTACCCCAGACACTCCAGAGTTTGATGAAATGACACAACCAGGACAAAAAGATGTAAACAGTGGCAAGGCTAGCAAAGAAGGTAAAATGTCATTTCCTGCACAACATCATAACATTAGGTCATTAGCATATTGATTAGATTATAAACTATTTAGGACCAAGATCAACTTTATTTCCCCGTATGGTATTAACACCTTATCGTGGTGACGCAGTTTGTGTGCCCCTGAGACCTCCAGGGCTATGTTGGCAGGAGCTGTGCTCCTGGTAGGTCACCCATTCTGAAAAGGTCGAAAGGTAGGGGCCAGATGAAGAATTTTGATAACCCTTCCCATAAAAAATTATTGTATCACAGAAACCAGTAACTAAGGCATAAAGATGATATAATGATGATAATATGATGATGATGATGATGATGATGATGATATGATGATGATATGATGATGATATGACGATGATGATATGATGATAATGATATGATGATGATGATGATGATATGCTGATGATGATGATATGCTGATGATGATATGATGATGATAATGATGATGATGATGATGTGATGATGATGATGATATGATGATGATATGATGATGATGTGATGATGATGATATGATGATGATGATATGATAATGATGACGATGATATGATAATGATATGATGATGATAATGATGATGATGATGTGATAATGATGATATGATGATGTGATGATGATGATATGATGATGTGATGATGATGATATGATGATGATGATGTGATGATGATGATATGATGATGGTGATGATGATAACATGATAATGATGAGGATGATATGATGATAATGATATGATGCTGATGATATGATGATGATTGAAAGGATGATGATGATTATAATGATGATGATGATATAATGATGATAATATGATAATGATGACGATGATATAATGATGATGATGAAAAAATTTCTTTTTATATTTTTATTGTTAATGTTGATATTAACATAAAATTTTACATAATTTATATATATACTGTCGCATGTTAACAGTTACATCAATGATGATGATGATAACAGTAATGTTATACTATCGATGATGGTAAAAACATCAAACTTTACAATTTTTGATAATCATGTTTCCATCTTGCTTGCAGAAACACCAAAATCCAAACCTCCACATCCTCAAGAAAAGAAGGAGATCTTACAAAAACAGAAGTTGCAGGAAAGGTCTGCCTCGGATCATTTATCTTCCTTATTTCACCCTAATAGCTACTGTTCTACATACTCTTGCTTGGCTAGCTCAATACACTTGAACCTTTTTTGATAGTCTAAATATTAAATGGATTGTTGCATGCATACACCTAAATGGTAGATTCATTAGCAGGACATATTATAATGTTATGCTGGAGATTCTGCTAACTCAGCTGGAGAGAGAGAGGCCAAAAGTTGGACACTTGGCATCTATGGTGTGAGGTGTCTGAAAAAATTGAAAGTGAAATTTCATAGGTGAATGTATATATAAATACAATGCATTAAGAACCGGCATGAGTAAGGCTACTTTGTGGCCTCTTGTTTTTAATAACACTCGTAATATTAAATCTTTTTTCCCTTATAAAGATAAACTCAGCCCTTCTTTTATATCTAAAGTGATTTACAAAGCCAGTTGCTGTCTGTGATGAATTCTACATTGGTAAGACCAAACGCAGATTACATGATAGAAAAATGGAACACTTAAAGCATTTACTAATTATAGTCAGTTTTCAGCAATAGCCTGTCACATTAAATCAACAGGTCATCGTAATAAGTAGGATCACTTCAAAATTTTAGCCTCTGGTCGTTCTGATCTACATTGTAAAATTAAAGAAACCTTATTCATCTGAGATTTAAAGCCAGCCGTGAATGTAAATATAGGCTGGCAGTGAAAATCTTTTTCTTTATTAATTTGTTACTTCTGTACTAGTTACTAGTCTTCCGCATTCTGTTTTAAATTTGAAGATGTGTATTGTAATATACGAAACGTTAAGCTAGCTAAAACATATTTGAAATTTTGCAACATACATCGTGCTGTAATGTTCGTAGCCGCGGTTTGTATTATGTTCTCAATCAAGTTGAGATGGCCGACAGAGAAAAATAATCATGATGAAAAATTTGTATTTTCCTTTTTCAACCATTTCGCCTTTTTTCTTTTTCCTCCTCTTCACTTTTCTTCCTTTTTAGTTTTTTGTCCTTTTCACTTTTATTCCATTTCCTTTTTCCTCTTTTCACTCCTTTTTCTTTTCGTTTTTTCAAACATCGTTCATTTGTTTTCAATAACGTAAAATCAAGTTTTACTACATCATGTTACCCACAACCAAAATCGCCTTCCCTTGCAATTTCCACTTAAGGCAGTGAAAACATATTTGCTCGTCTCTTAGGACTATTACCGTATTTACTCGTGTATAAGTCGATTCGTGTATAAGTCGACCCCCGTTTTTAAGGCCAAAAACCACACTATTTTTGAAAGCTCGT
>JAOCPT020439961.1:0-13156 GCA_026546935.2 Palythoa grandiflora | reverse complement strand
TAGAAATGACAAAAGAATCGTACGTTGGACTAGCGACTAACTTCAAAGACAGATACCGAAACCACACGACCTCATTTTGAAACACAAACCGAAGAAAAGAGACGGAACTATCCAAACATATATGGACTCTCAAAGATGCGAACAAACCCTCCCGTGTGCAATGGAAAATACTTTCAACTTGTCAACCGTACAGTAACATAAGTAAGAAATGTAACCTGTGTCTTAGAAAAATTTTTCATTATTTCTAGTAAAGATTTATGTACTCTGAACAAAAGAAATGAATTAGCAAGTTCATACCCCCACAGAAACAGATTTACCCTAAGGAACTTTAAAATCTAACCGGACAATATAGTTATCAAGTCATTTAACGGCTTTTTTTTAAACCTAATGACCATAAGTGTATAACTACAGCAGTTCAAATTAATGGTCATTCGCTTGGATAGCCTGATGAGTGTCGACATCTCTCGACCATACGAAACAGGTCTGTAGCAATAAAGCGATTAATTTCTTCTGAAGACTGGAACTAAATTTATTGTATTATTACCGCTCCTGAAAAGTTGAGTGCCCTCGAAAATTTTCTCAATCCAAGTATCAGATTTATGTATAAGGTCCCCATTTTCTGATGTTATCTATATGGTGCTGTCAAGATTTTTAAAAAGAAAGTAATTTCAAAGCTTCTTTTTAAGTAGTTTCCTTAATTTATTTTACCAAGTTATTTTCAGTATTTAGGATTTCTTGATCTCAATATGTGTTTTTCAAACATTTTTAAGATTAATCTTTTTAGGATCATGATATGTAAATTTTTAGAAACTTTTAATATTTTTATTAGAAATTAAGTTACAGTGTTTCCTCTTATATATAATATTATATATTATATTAAGGTTTATTTAATTGTAACTGAAAAGCCCACTATTGGCAGTTTGTAATAATGTATACATGCATGTATAAGTTAAACTAAATCTGATTTTAGCTAGGCCATCTACAGCAGATTCAGCTCCAGTAGAGTTATTTTATACAGCCACTGTTCAGCCTTCTGTCATGTTATCTCAGAATGCTGGTTTTTTATGCAGTGGTATCTGTGAGCAAGCCATAGAGCATTATGCTCTTGATCGTCAGGCAGTTTTGTTGAATCAATGTAGACATCCACTTTGTCAAGTGATGATCTGGAAGACTTTGGACTGAGAGACTAAATGAACAAAAAGGGATCCCACAAGTACGACAATCCTATAGTAAAATATAAACGACCAGCAACCTTAAACAGACAAAAGCAAATCCCACAAGTATGAAAAACCGATAATACAGTATAAAGGACAAAAGAACTATGAATTGATACCACTCACCAGCTGATGTTAAGATCAAGTGTAGTTTCTGTTCTTCACTTGACCTTGGCCAAATATCTTCTACAAGTAAGTACGCATTTTTATATATGGAAAAGTTTAAGCGAACAGTCCATTTTCGCGTTCCCGAAAGTTTTAAAACCGGATATGGCGAATTGTTCAACGCCATAAACGACTCCATGGAAGGCCTCATAGGAATCCAAAGTGTCCACGGAGGCAAATCTATAGACCTCTGTTTTAAAGACGAAGAAACAGCCCAAGTCGTCGAGGCCCGGGGCATAGACATCGGCGAGAGCCACTACGCTGTAAAACCCATTGGAGCAAGATACACTTTCGTATCTTATTTTGCGCCCATCGAGTTACCCGACGGAAAACTACTGGAAATCATCCGACCGTATGGAGACGCTTCGCACATACGGCGCCTAAAACATAAGGCCCCAGGGCTAGAAGACCTCGAAAATGGCTGCAGGGTGGTCACGATTAAGACACTCCGCAAGCCACTGCCAACGCGGCTCTCTTTCGAGGGCATCCAAATCGGCTTCAAGTACACGGGCCAACCCGTAACTTGCCTAAAGTGCTCGTCAATGGAACACACGGTAGCGAAATGCCCTCAGAAGAGACCCGCGAACCAAGAAAGCCAGACTGAAACCGCCGCGCAAACAACCCTGGAACAATCCGAACAATCCACAACCGAACAATCCTCTCAGAAACCCAAAGAAAACTCCGCCACACCAGGCCAGCAAGCAACGACAACGAACAACAGCGACAATCCTTCGCGACCCGCAGTGCAAACTACCAACGCAGATGCAGAAATGTGGGAAATCAATCGCCGCAAACGACCGCCACCCTCACCCCATAAAGGGGGAGAGACGCAAGAAAAAAGGCTAGCACTTTCAGCCGAAGGGTTTCAAGGCTTTCTTGTAGACCTCAAAAACCGTGAGGACTCAAAACAATTATTGACAATCGCTAAAGGTTCTCCTGAACTTAGAAATTTCTTAAACAATTTTAATTTAGTTGATATTTATCGCTCTTTGTACCCACAAGGGAGAGAGATCACATGGCGAGACAAAAAAGGCACAGTCGGTTGCCGCTTGGATAGAATGTACATTCCTATCCAATTTCAGGCCAACGCTCCGTCGTGTGAGGTCCTCCCTTGTGGTTACTCAGACCATTATTTAGTTAAAACTAGTTTTACTCTTCCAGACACTCTGCCGAGAGGCCGAGGTTTATGGAAGTTCAACGTCTCGCTTTTGCAAGACCAATTGTTTTGTGCCGAGGTTCAGTCCTTTTGGACCGCTTGGCGTGAACGAAAAGATGATAATTTCACGGATCGCCGCCTGTGGTGGGATCTGGGCAAACATCAACTTAAAAAGTTGGCTATTCAGCACTCAGTTCGCCGTTCTCGGAAGCGAAGCGACCGAAAACGTGAACTGGAGGCTGAATTTGCCCAGATAAATTCCACCATGCCACTCGACCCATCCCGAATAGAGGATTTAAAAACGGCTTTGGCAGAATTGCAAGCCGAATCCCAGTTGGGCGCCCAAATTCGGTCACGCGCTCAGTGGATCGAAGAGGGCGAAAGGTCAACAAAATATTTCTTCAACCTAGAGAATAAAACTCAGACTAAAAATACTATCACAGAGCTTTTGTCCCCTGAGGGTGAGAATTTATCTTCAAATAAACAGATCCTGAGCGAACTTCGTCGTTTTTATCAGACCCTTTACACGGCTGAGGAGACGAGCGAACAAGCACAGGAGTTTATTTTAGATAAACTCAACAAACAGTTGACAGACATAGAGCGTGAATCACTCGAGCATGAACTGTCAATCAGTGAATGCTTTGAGGCTTTGCGGGCTATGGCTGTCAACAAGTCGCCCGGAAATGACGGTTTCCCAGCGGAATTTTATGTACATTTCTGGGGCCTTTTAGGTGCAGACTTCGTTGACACGATACGGGCACAATAAAGGCCAAATGTCTCATCTACAGACGCAAAGCATCTTATCCCTATTATTCAAGTAAGGAGACCGGCATCTGCCTAAAAACTGGCGTCTGATCTCACTCTTAAATGTCGATTATAAAGTCGGGAGTAAAGATCTTTGCTATCGGTAATTTTCCGAGTCTATTATCTTAATCGGAAAATTCCACGGTCGTGGAAGAAAGCGTAGATTGTTCTCATTTACACAAAAGGTGATTCCATGTCCTTAGACAACTGGCGCCCATTCGCCCTCCAGTCAACCACATTCAAGCTGTATGCGGGTATCATTAGCCATTAATTGGCTGGTTGGACGGTTGAGAATGGAAAGCTTTCCCCTAACCAGAAAGCTTTCTTCCCCGGCTAGGGTTGCGCAGAGCCTATTTTTTGTGTCCAAGCTGCCCTCGAAGATTCCCGCAGGCACCATAAGAGCATCTACGTTGCCTGGCTGGACCTTAGGAATGCCTTTAATTTAGCGCTGCATTCCACTCTTCTGGAGATGCTGACTTCGGTCGGAATGCCTCGCGATATCCGTGAGGTTGTCTCGGATATATATACCAGCAGCACTTTCCAAACCTGTACAGGTCTATCCGAGACAATCCCCCAGAGGAGTGGCGACCATCAGGGATGCCCTCTGTCTATTATCATCTTCAACATCGTGTAGGGCTTTATCCGGGGTGCCAATGCTTGTGATGACGAGCACGAGTACACGTTTGCACGTCATCCAAACTTGGGCATGCACATCCTGGCCTACACTGATGACGTGGCCTTGACGGCCTCGTCTAGGTGTGGGCTGCAATCTCTGCTGGACGCTATGACTGACTTTGCTAACTGGGCCGGGCTGAGGTTTCGCCCAGAGAAATGTGCCACATTGGCACATTTCGCTACCTGTCCACGCTGTGCGCGGGAAGCATCGAGGCTACTCTGGTAGTAAAGCCTGTCCAAGGTGTGGGTTTTCACTACGAGACTCTTCCGCATGTGTTAAATCATTGTCCATACATGATGCGGGAGAGCCCCGGGGATAACCCTATCCTTGGCAGGCATGATTCCATTCTCAAAGTAGTTTTGGCTGATGCCACCCTGCCGGAGGATGCCGAGATCTTCAAGGATCAACAGCTGCCACAGTACTCCAGCAATCCCCTTCTCAGCCGTGACCGCAACCATCGTCGACGACGCGTGTTCCTTTGAGTTCTCTCCAGTTGCATTTCAGAGGGCGCGCGATGGTAAGTGCTCCAAGTACAATGGAATTAAGAAAAATCTTGAGTCTAAGGGTTATACCGTCGTGCTGCATGCACTTATTGTTGGATCGCTGGGGGCTTGGGACCTAGTGAACGCTGCAGTCCTCTCTGCGCTCAATATTTATAGTAAGAAGTGCGCAGCTGTAGCACGCAGGTGTGTCCAAACGGCCATCCGGTGCTCATACTCCATCTGGGAGCACTGGTGCCTTGCCGAGTATGGTTTTCATTCTTAGCTGTTCTTTCTCTCTTTCATTAAAGATTCTTTGTACATCGAGAGTTTAATAATCTGGCGTATACCCCTTTTTGCTGACTGAAACTGCCACTACCCTCCCCAATTCTTCTATCTATTGTTATGTTACTTGTTATTTTTACCCTTTAATCGCTACTTATTACTGCTTTATGAAATTTGAACAATATGTACTATATCTGTAAAAACAAAGGAACTGGTTATGCTTGGATGAACTGATTCTACTACGGATATGAACTATACTCTAGCAAGCATGAAATGAATTATGAATTACATTTGAATACGATCTGTTGTAGTGACCCCGTGTGGCCCTCACAACTGTAAATACCTTTTTTACCTAATTTTAAAACAAAAAGTGATGAGAGACTGCAAATATAATTAAACCCATTGTATTAGTCCCCAGTCCCCTACAAATATGGGGACTGGGAGATAGATCAGCAAACGATATATCTTTAACATTTTATAGTTAATAAAGATATTTCTCTTAGCGCTCCTAACTTTTGGTACTTTTTTCTTTTTTCTTAGCCATTGAGCCCGTTTGTTGTGACAAGTTAGAAGCATGTTTTCCGACCGACTAAAACTACTCAAAGATGAAGTTTGGGGAGACGGAGATGAGCCGAAATTGACTCAGAAAAAAACGGCTGTAATCCAAGTAAACAACCCTTATTTCAGAGATCTGATCAAACTTCTGCAAGAAAAGGGTTTTAAAGAAGAGGATATTCAATCCATTCACTTTCGAACAAGGGATATTATTGCAATAACTTTCAAGTGCAGCGATTTGAAAGACAAGTTCTCCACTCCTAACACAGTAGATGTTAACGGGTTTAAGTCTTTCATCCAAGATGAACAACACAGCATAACCTTCGCCAATATCTATGGAGCTCCGGCTGAGTTGCCCGACGGAGCCATTGTGGCACGTTTGTCATCTTACGGTAAAATAATCGGGATGAGAAGAGGCAAGTATGGTGGTACAACGATTAAAAACGGTATTAGACATGTAAGAATCAAATTACAGCAAGACATACCATCCTACCTACGAATTGGCAGCGAAACAATCAGAATAGCGTACTTAGAACAACCGCCCATGTGCAGAAAATGCGACTCAACTGAGCACCTCACCGCGAGTTGTCGCTCACAGAAATGCTATAACTGTGGAGAAACAGGCCACCTAGCATGCGATTGTACTCAGCCAAAGAAATGTCCTTTCTGTCAAAGCCAAGAACACTCCTCCAAAAACTGTGAATATGGCTAAAAGAACTTACAAGAACCTTACAAAAAAACAACCAAACCCGTCGACGCCGAACTCGAAGATCAGGAACACGAGGAAAGTGGCACCGAAGACAGCTTTGAAAGCTCCAAAGAACCCGAAAACACAGAAAGCATGGATACCACCAAAACAGTAGTCGCCACTAAAAGGAATGCACCAGCTAGTTCTAGTGACGACACCAATATCAGTGACAAACAGCAAGGAAAGTAAATTCCGAAACCAATGCGGAAGAAAAAGAATGGAAAGTCCAGAGCGCGAGTTTAGAACAAAATCGATTATTTAGTTTTAACTAAAACGAGTTTAACCTTGAATAACACATTCAAAATTATTTCAAGTAACAGAGGTTTATGTAGCACCTGCAAACACGAGCAGAAATCATTTTTGCACAAGAAACACGTCTATGTACTCAGCCAAAGCAGCTGCCAACATGAAAAAATTCAGTCCAACAGTTTTGTAGAGCGAATGGTGCAAACTGTAAAAAGTATCTTAAAAAAGTGCAAAGAAGAAAGAGATGACCCTATCTAGGACTATTGTCATACAGGGCAACCCCAGTTGATCACCATTTGAAGTCACCCGCAGAATTACTAAATAGCAGAAAATTTCCAACAACATTGCCAATGTCTCAACGAGCATGCCATAACCAAAACAGCGATTAAGTCCACGAAACCTTGTATCAACATCAGAACAAGCAAGGTTATTTCTACAACTGAAAGCAGGACTGTCGCTCTGAGAACTACAGCCAGGTGAGCCAATACGAATTCATCATCACTGCAGTCACACTTGGCAACGTGGATCTGTAGTTAAAACAGCCGAACAACCAAGGTCCTACATTGTGTTAAATGACGAAACAGGTGCAGTTCTTCGTCGCACAAGATCGCATCTAGCACCAGACCACAGTGCAGTTGTGCAACAGAGAGAACCACAGCCAGCAAGTACTGTTTCTAATCAACCATCTCAGGCTGGATAAAGAACAAGATCTGGCAGGCTTGTTAAGGCTCCAGAAAGACTAAACTTGTAGATAATGTCATTGCTTACAAAGTACGAATAACTAGTATAAACACTTACTATTATCAGTTCCGTTACTATTACATACTATACTGATATCTATATGTTAGTTTAATACCATTAGACTTTGTATATGAACAGTAGTGTGGACAGAAATAGATGTCTATTATTAATCTAGGAACTTATTGAACATTAGAACATTTTCATACTCGAACAGAGGAGGATGTCATAGTATTTATCATGCGTATCAAATTAATCATGTCATTCAATTTATTCATATTTAATTTATGCAGCTTTCAGTGTTAGCTTAGTTTAGTTCAGTTTGCGACGGTCATTTTGTCACTTGGGCTTGAGCTTCCACTATGGTCGGGTCGACAACAGCAGCAACTTCTCCTAGTTGCTAAAGATAAAGTAACCAAGGCACGGGCTTTATGCCTACAACAAGATAAAGGAAAGCTTACTCCTGCAAACAGTAGAGCTACTACTACAAAAAAGTTGTACTCAAACAATGGGGCTCTTTGGCCGGAACTATCAAACAGGATAATTACGCCAACCTTCTAAGGCTATATAACAGCCAATTCTTTAATTTCTACAATAATTAAATATGGTTAAGCTGCCAGGTTACCCTGTATCTCTTTTTACTCTTGGTCATAACTCGATTAAAAACTTGTACCCTAAATGTCAACGGAATACAAGATGAGTCCAAATGCCGAAACGTATTCAATTTTCTAAGATCTACAAATTGCGACATTTTCTTCCACCAAGAGGTTCACGTGTCAAGTTCGTAAGAATGTGCCACGTGGACGTCACAGTGGGGCGGCCAAGCTTTCTGGAGTCGTGGTTCAACCCATGGAAGAGGTGTCACAATCCTTTCTAACCCTATTGATTCGAACTATAAAACTTTTTCTCAATCTAATAACACTGAGGGCAGATTTCTGTCTCTCTGTGTCAAAACTGAGGACGTGACCGGCCAGCTTATCAATGTTTACGCTCCGAATATTCCAAGAGATTGGATTAATTTATTCAGCAATATCTTGAAATACTCAAAAACTTGGTCTTCCCACCCCATAGGCGGAGATTTCGATTTCATAGAAAACATAAACATTGAGGGTCACCGCTTTCCACGGGTCGTGAATTCATCGATACTTTGCTGATTCCACTGCAAAGTGGTGGTCTTTCTTCAGATACTGGCTTCAGTGTTGCCTACCCCTTGGCATCGGTTCCATCGCTCTATGCAATCTCGAGGGCTTGGACCTCTCTTTCTTCCTGTCGTTTTATTGGTCCATCCTCTCCGCCTGGCTCTCCCTTGGTGGCCGAACACGCTTTCTGATCATAAAAGCAAATTACGCTAGGTGGAAAACGCGGGGAAAGGGTTTTTGGGAATGGGGTCTTGGCTGTGGAAAAAAACATGGTCTGGTGGAAAACACAGGGCCTCAGAGGACCTTTCAGTAGGCCTTTTTGAAAAACTCAGTGCAAATTAATTTCAAATTGAACGAGAAAAACCATATGATTACTTCTTAAGGCATAGCAAGTATTTTCCTAGTAAAATAGACTAAACAAAGTTTGAAAAAATTATGAACGAAGCTTGCAGTGCAGTTACATCGATAGAAGCAAAAAAGACAGGACGAGTTAGAAAAACACATAAAGAGAAAGGCCAGCAATATTTAAAAAATGCTAAATTTTAAGAAGTGGTGGTGGAAGAGGAGGGTGCGATGGCAAAAATGGTGTTCCATAGCATCAACTAATGCCTCTTCTGCATGGGTGTCATATGCAAGATTGTTAAATCAACACAGGTTACCGAAAGCACCTACTGGATGTGGTTACCACAGTGTTTTCTGCGGCTGTCTTAGAGGCAGCAGAGGTCAAGCAACAAGCGAGCAGGCAGAAGACCATTGGACGCGTTCCAACTGCATCTGAGCGATTAGAGAGGCAGCAAATGGAGCTCCTCCCAAACAGACAAAGGTGTTCTGATGCTGTATAAAGTATTGCTGAGAATGTGAGAATGCAAGGAAATCTATTCATCAGTCTTTGTCTGATCTCGAAGAAGCACAAGATGACTATAACCATATACTCGTAATTGAGTATATGTATATGTTATATGCAGCGTTGACACAATTAACCTGTCAAAAGTGATTTTCTCCAGAGATTCTGGTACAGGTCAAAGTCAAGCGTTTTATATTACGGAGTCAGCTGAAAAGTATGGCGCAATCCGAAGAGGAAGGGTTCATTTTGTCTCTGCCACATTTCGCAACAGAAGCACATGCTCAAAAGCACACCTTTGATTTCAACATTGCAGAGTATCATTTTTCTCGTGCAGACAAGCTTTGCAGTGTTATTTTTATAATGTACATGACTCTTCAAAATGGAAGCGATCGCCTGTGTGAGCTATTTCAAATTTTGCTTTCAGATTTTCTTGTGATTCGGCAAACTTTCCAAGACAGGATGGAGAGCCTGTCCCAAAATGCAGGAATGGGAAGCCGTGATGATATCAATGGACTCCCGGCTGCTACACAACAAGATGGTAGTGTCAGTAGGCCGACGCTTGTCGTAGACCCTTCACATGTACAGTGCCTTCGCGAATTTGGTTTCAACTGGAAGCCAATTGCTGCCATTTTAGGCATAAGTGAAAGAACCCTGCAAATCGCCTAAGAGACTTCAATATGAACGAGACTTTATGCCGTTGACCGATGAAGAACTGGACAGGGAACTTGTTCAGATTAGGAGGATATCCAATCGGTCTGGCAAGACATTCATGATTGGAGCGTTAAGAGCTCGAGGTACGAATTCCAATTAAACAGTTAGACTCCGAATTAATTCCATCTAATTTTGATTTTTAACTTTAAATGGAAGTTAAAGTAATATTTACTACTACTTTCTTGTACCACTTAACCGACCCCCCCCCCCTCCGCCCCCATCCTCTAAGTTTCTTCCTCTATAGAAATATAGCCGAATCGTTAGCTTTTTAAAATGTAATTTGTATTTTTATATTATTTTTACTGCATATTTTTTCTTCTTTATTTAATAACATAATATTAAAAACAATGTTTTAACAAAGTGACTATTTGTACTAATAAAGAGTTAAGAGCATTTTTTACAGTAAAAGGTTTGTTTTAATGACACATTGCTCTTGCACATTTTCGAAGTGGTTACATTTTTGTAAGAACCAGAAAAGCGTATTTTACAATAGTATTAATATTTATTTTATTTACTTTTGTACTTTTTATTAGGAATGCAGATTCAGCGTTGGAGAGTGAGAGAAAGTTTGTAGCGAATCAATCCAGTTGGCCAGGCACTTCGAAGAAGAAGTTATTTACTGCCGGATGTACAGTGTTCCGTCTCCCAACTATCTGTGGTTCGTACTTGTCCTTCTATATTTTTTCTTCATGTTACAATGGTATTTGGTAATAGTTGTGTTTGAGTTTTTGTCTGTCTTTGATTCAAGATTTTTGTTTTTGAAACAGGCATATTGAGAGGAACCACAAACTCATTGATCCTTGGGATTTTGTGATCCACGGTGGCATTGATGTGTTTCTACGTTGTAGCACAAACAACAAAGCTGCAACAGTTCTCCAGTTGTTTGAAGAAGCAATAGAAACGTATGGATGTCCATTTTGAGTGCGCTGTGACTATGGAGTGGAGAATTTTGGCCTAGCCCGGTACATGTTGACCAGAAGGGGGCTGAACAGGGGAAGCGTGATCGCTGGATTGTCCACGCACAATCGACGAATAGAGCGACTGTGGCAAGATGTTCGCCAAAACGTCACCTGTATATTCTCTGATGTGTTTTACTACATGGAAAGAAACAGTTTGGCCGACCGATACAACCGCATCCATGTATGGGCAATTCGGTTTATTTATTGCCCTCGTATCGACCAGGCTTTTTTGGAGTTCGAGGCCCAGTGGAACAACCATCCTCTTCGGACGGAGAACAACAGAAGCCCTAATATGGTATGGATGCAGGGACTACTACGTTCTGACAATCAACGATATTTGAACGACGACACAAATAACTTCAATGACAAAGAGACCCTTTTACCTGAATTGCAGACCAACAACAACGTTCAGATTCCAGAGTTGGACTTTAATCTTTCTGAAGACCAGGGCGCACAGATAAATGAGGCAATCGACCCAATGAGGGATGATGGAAATCACGATATTACTCTTTTTCAAGAAACCGTCAACCTGCTGAACAGTTTTGGGGCAGTCTGACGATTTCACAAATCAGTTCAATCAGACGAGATCCTAATTTCAATCATTGTTGTATGTCACAATTTTTATATTCACCCTTTGCGCTGCATGATTTTAGACTGTTTTTATAAATTTTAAGCTCAAACTGATGAAGAAAACATAAAGATTATTGTATATTTTCAAAATATATAATAAATTTATCCTGTTTATAAATGATTTGTGGAGGCTAACTACACAAGTTTGTTTGAGAAAATATGTGATATTAATATGAGAAAATATGGAAAATTATGAGGAGATGATATAAGATATAAGATTATGTCAATCTGAGACGATGATTCGTGGGGAAATGGTGAAGAGCCTCGGCTTTTACAGAAGAAAACGGCGATTATACAAGTTGCCTCTAACCCAAGCTTTCGGGATATTCTAAAAATCCTGAAAAAGAGAGGTTTTGCAGAAAGCGAGATCTCGAGTATACAATTTCGTACCAGAGATTTGATCGCAATTACCTTTACAAGCTCTGGTCTCAAAGAAAAGTTCGTGGCAATAAATACACTAGACGTTAAAGGAAGTGTAAGTTTTATCCTGGACGAACAAATAAAGGTAACTTTTCTCAACATCTACGATGCGTCCGCCAAATTACCCGATGGAGCCATAGCGGTTTCACTCTCTCGATTGGAAAGATCATTGGTATGCAAAGAGGCAGATATGCCAACTCAACCATCAAAAAACATGTGATATACTCCCTTGCACGTACTGAGACAATTATTTAGTGAAAGTTTGTTTTGCTCTTCCAGACACTCTGCCGAGAGGCCAGGGGTTATCAAAATTCAAAGCCTTGCTTTTGCAATGGGGCTGCCCAGGGTTTTGGAGCTGTGGTTCGAACCGCGGCAGAGGAATTGCAAGTTCATAAATAAAGAGGACAAGCCTTCAGCTAATAAAGCTAGACAAGCAGTGAAAAGAGCTGCTAATTCTATGCTCGAGTCTAGCCAGTTGAAGCGTAGAAAGCTTGGAGCAGGCAGACCAAACGAAATGGGTCAAGATGAAGAGGAATTTTTACTAAAGTCTACAGAAGAAATGTCCACTGCCCACGGAAGAAGACACAATACGGTTATGTACATGAACCACAGAGTGAAAGATTGTAAACACTCGCAGATTGGAGAAAAACAAGAGGTCAATGAAACGTCTTTCTACTGTCTTGGCTCGTGGAAAGGCGAAACGAGTAACAAGCATCCAAGCAAAACGTCACAAGGGTCGATCCCTATTCTGTTGCAAGAAGCCACCTAAAATGGAAGACAACGAAACAGAACTTACACATCACCAAAAGGCACATGTAAGAAATGCTGTGTATGATTACTGCTATAAAGAAGAGGGCAGAAAATATGCTAAAACGTGAATTCAGGCGGTGGAACAATTTGTGCTTGTGAACAATGAAGCAAACGCCAAATACACATAATCCATGGAAAATCAGTTTTTCAAGAGATATGCCATTCCAAGCATTTGATGGGTTGAAGGTATGGTGCGAGTCAGTAATAACAGACAAGAAGGAAACGAAACACAGGTGCAGGTTCACCTTTGTTTCTACAGAAGATGTTCCTCAAGGTACAGGCAGACAGGTGAGAGATTTGCATCCTTCCATACTGTTAAACCCTGTCAGGGAGGATGTCATAATGAAAAGGGAGATGATGCATTTGAAAATTCAAACCTGAGCCTGGACCAGTCCATCAACAAAAGACAAACTGTTTATCATCAATTGGCGAGGGCATTGCCTCAGGAATTAAGATGATGGCGCAAACTCTTACGCAGCAACCTCCCTATTCCCCCCAACAACTCTTCTTTCTCCTGCTCTTGTATACTTTGCTACTCGAGGATTATTGCTAATAGTCCCCTCGTAGCATAGCCAAT
>JAOCPT020439081.1:0-13164 GCA_026546935.2 Palythoa grandiflora | reverse complement strand
TCGACGTTGTCGATAGACCCATAGATTGATAGGAAAGAGAATCCTAAACTCGGCCTACCTTACACAGGTAGCCCGAGGAAATAGGATTTGCCGGCTTTTTTTTTAAATCGCAATGAATGGCGCAAGGTCATACAAATTTACAATACGGTATGATATCCCGCATGATCCCTGCGGGACTGACTTTGTTAAGCAATAAATTAACAGCTATAACAGTTTTGTGCACATGAAAGGCTGAAAGGCGAACGAATAGACACGGTATTTTCAACTTTTGGTGCTACAAACACTGGATAATCAAACTAGCTCTAATTTGCGGATCGATTTTGAAGCTATAAATTATTAAAACAAGAATTCTAACCCACTTCTTAGGGATTTTAAAATACTGGAAGTTAAATTTGATAAATCCAGGGTCTTTACTGTTTTTAATGAAAAGTTTTCATGCTCCATTGGCAGATGCCCAGTGGCTAAATTTTGCAGACGGTCTCTTTGTGTTTGTGTATCAATAGCACCCGATGATTTGGACCGCATTCGCCTTGTCGTGCAATGGCATCCTTCTATCATCACTTCTGTTCATTAACATCACACATGGCCGTACAAGATACAACTTCTACGGTGGTTATAAAACGAATGAAAATATACTCGCAATATATACTAAATAAGTAAATACTGTAGTCTTTACCTCCGCTCTGTTTCAAGTTTATTAGGAAAAGTACTCGGATTATATTTTATAGTGGTTGAATTTCTTTTCTTTCGCAATAGATTTTTCTAAGTTTAGCAAGTTTAATTTTCATCGTGCCATGAATTCATGATGGAAGAATGGAAACTGGTAGAAGTCAAAGAAAATAGAATTCGTTACTTTTACCACAAACTTTCTGCGAGTGAGTTTCTTTGATTTAAATAATATCAGATTCTGCTTGTATTTTACTCATCAAAAATATAACGACAATCACTGATGCTTGACACCGCTAAAGGAAAAAATCAACTGAAAGTTTCACTCATAACGAATACCTCGAACTCTTTAAATCAAAAGTTGATTTTTAACACGTATTTGTTCTTTCGTAAAAGTTAAAGCTAGATTCTCTAAGGTCAAATTATGGAATGACGGAAACCTTATCACTACGGGTTGGTGTCAGTATATCGTTAACAACAAATCAGACACTTATCGGTGCGAAATAGTGGTTAATTAAGCCCTCGACCCTGATCTCGGAAGTCGCAGACTGTCTTCGGATCGTATAAAAATCTAAGAGGCCGGGTCATTTGTTGACGGTTTAATTTTGTGTAACCGTGTTGAAACTTTCAGTGGCCGATTATCAGGCTAAAAGCACGCAAGGAAACGTAGTTTCGGACTTAAGAAAGCGAAAATAGGGAAAGAGCACGGGTGCGTGACTGATACCTCCAAATGATAATAATAAAGACATGTAAAAATATCTCTCTTGAGACTTCAGATTTGCGTGTCCTTAGCCTTGCACACTCATCAAGAATTGCTTGTCCATCAAGTAAATAGCTTTAACAAAGAAACAACCATTAATTTTTATCGTAAATTATTGTTTACCTCTAAAGCAAACTGAAAACTACAGATAATTATATTTTAGGGGAAATTTGTTTTTTTGCTTCCTCAGGGAAAAGGCACGCAAAATAGACCTGTCCCCTTCAGTGTTGTGTCATTGTTCATTTTTAATTTACTATACAAACTACGCCGCGCGTTGATTACGTAGTTGAGTTCGCATTTCACAAGTGAGATGTCAAACGGCGCCTTTGGATGTCAGTTCAGTCTCGTCTTTAAAGACCCCGCAAAGGTATACAAGAAATAGAGTTCGTATCTAATATGTTAAATATATGCGCCAAGTCTCGCGTTTCTCTCGATTTTCCACCGCAAGAAATGTGAAGGCATTTCACAGGATTTCCTGTTTTAGGTGGACTATGTTAAACCTCGTAAGAATTATAGCCACGCGTAGGGAAAAGAGGCTATGCGGATTAACTGTATAAAATCGTGATAGTTTCCTGATATCAGAACTAATACGACTGTATATAAACCGCAGGTGTCCCCCTTTGAAGTCAGTCAGAGGAGACGAACCATCACAGACAACCAAGAAACCAGCGGCGTATTGTAATCAAAGACTAAGTCGTGCAGAGCTAGAGGTACGTTTCTGTCTTCAAACAATTTGATTTGGTTTCCTAAATTTCGTTTCGTTTTGTATTATTTAACATCTAAAAATACTACTCTTAATTCACATGTCAGCTGCCTTTTAAAGTTTAGCGGCAGATGAACCAAAAAAAAATTGTTTCGACCAAAGGCAATTTTGCTTTGTGTCACATGTCCGTACTATACAGTGTGTTGCATACTCCCATTTTTTTAAAAAAGGCGTTGAGCTGCAGCGATACACCTTATTTTACGCATTTTTCCACGATTTCTCACCTGCTAGCTTATTTTTTAGCACACAAAAATCTTAGGTATTAATCCAATTAACAAAATACTAATAAGTGTTAATGTGCAAACACAGACTGTGTTAAACTTTTTAAGAATTCCTATGCCATGTAATTTTGTAACTGTTTTTCATATATATCAGTTCTAAGTACAGGCAATATTTACCTTTAATTTTTGTCAAGAAAAACCCCCATTACTGATAAGCTTAACGTGGTATATTGAGTTTAGCAAAACAATATTAGACTTTTCCGGTCGTACGGGTTTAAAGTAGTCGTTGACCTCTTTAAAACAAGAATACGCGCTAATGACTTCGAGTAGTTCGATATGGTAGCCTTAACTGCTGAACTACATGAGTGCCATATTAAGATCACTGTTTATCTGCGAGCAAATAACGTATCCACAGCAAGATAAATCTGGTTGTTACTTATTTTTACGACTACGATTTCGTGAATGCTCTTCATCGAAATTTGCAAGAAAACCAGAAACATTTCAGTCTAAGTAATTTTACTCATTTAAAATAAACAAGCAAAATAAATTGTAGTTTTGATAACTGATCAAGTGTCAGTCAAGAATTTCACCAGCAGTTATCAGCATTCTGTTTGAGTTGTTAAGGCAATTTGAGCGAGGAAACTAGCTGCTTTATGTTCTATAACAAGTTAAGCATATCAGGGATTTGATTCTGATCTTGAAGAGAAGACGAAAGTTGAAGTAATTGAAAGGCATATATATTTGCGCAATGCTAAAAGTAAAAAAGGCTTTGTATCGATATTAGCGACAACGCTTATCCGCCTGAGGAAATGTCGCATTAACAGCTGACTTTTGCAACGATTGAGTGCATACTCTTCTTCGAAATTTGCAAGAAAACAAGAAATATTTCCAAGTAATTCAACTCATTAAATAAAAAAACAAGCAAAATGAATGCAGATACACGCTTTTTTATAAGAACCAGTAAATTTTGCTGAGGCTCATTGTTCTTCATTTTTTGGCGATTTCAGCCTCAATTTGTTCTTGTTTCCATGAGCGGATTTTAATGAAGAAAAAACAAAATAAAACAAGCTATAGGAAAATGAAACGCCTAGTTGCGCCACACATGTATTGTACAGCTGAATTTAGAGGCAAACTACCTTCATTGTTTGTTGAGTAGTCTTTACAGTGAATCTTTTTATGGAGTTGTATGCTGTATCGCTAAGTTTTAGTCAATTTTCTACCACAATAACTTTCCTAGTTATCAAGCCTCAATCTGAGCTTGTTCTTAAATTGTTCTTAAATTTTGGCAAATTTGAGCCTCGTTGTCCTTATAAAGTTGTTCTTATCAAAAACAGCGTGTAAAAAACAAGCAAAATGAATGCAGATATCTCAAGTGTCGCGCAGCTCAATTGAATCTCTCGCTCTCACGCTGAAACGAATAATTCTCACGCATGCACTGACACTTTTCTAACAGGTAACTCTACTTTTATTTTTTAGCTTTCTGAACTGCTTATGAAAATAAATATCTTATGATTCTTGGTATGGTAGATTGTATAAACTGGGAAAATGTTTTCTTTCATTTTCTTTTGTCACAGTGAGTTTCAAATGCGCAAACCTTTAAAATATAGCTTTCTCAGTGCTTTCATTTAGCTGCGGCTTGGCGAAGACTTGCTGAGACTTCGGAAGGCATAAAATAGTACACTAGTTATAAGGTCTTTGAAAACTGACTTTCTTAATGCGTGCACGGAACACCAAAGTCACCTAAGTTTGCTTTGTTTTAAGAATTTGGTGCAAGTTCTAGCGATTTCCCCCCAGACTTATCAGTGCTTGTATATATCTTCAACGCTGACACAGAGGTGTAACTCGCGCCTTTGATTAACTTGCTCGGCTCTTTAAAAATATATCAACTTAAGATCTCCGCTTAAATGTTTTTTGATAACTGGTTCAAGCATCACTGAGACAAGAATTTCACTGCTGTGTAGTTTCCGTCCACTTAGCTCTTAACACGATAAGGTAATTCTATTATTTCACACTTATATCTTGATTCTTGGACGACTGAGCTGACTTTTTGATGGAGTCTCAGTTAACAGTTAGTTTTATAATTATTGAAACATATCAAGTTTTGTATCTAACTGTTCAAGTTGAAAATTGCTAAACATTTGTAAGCAAACGTTGTAAACATATATTTTCTTGGTCTCCATTTAAATTTAAAACAAAGCAAAATGTCTCCGTTGTGTCTTCCCTAAGTTAAAGAATAGTTTTCAGAAAGAAATGTTACACTGGTGAAGCGGCCCTGTAGTTTATAGGTGCCAGAAAGTCCAGGTATTTTATATCTTCAGTCTACCAGATAAAATAGCACATCAAATTTATTCCAATTAAATTGAAGACGTTGTCCCTAATTTTCTTTATCTCGTATAACGCGTTTATCGATCATAACAGAAGATAAAAATTGAAGTTGCAGTTTTTAATGAGATTTCCTTCAGATCTCGGTATCATTCATATAGGCTTCATACAGCCGACATTTTGATTGCGATCCGATATATATTGTTTTAGGAAAACAAACTCCAAAACAAACATAGTAAGTTCCTTTCAGTTTTCTTCTATATTTTACGGTTTGTTCGTCAAATTCTAACAATTGTAACACTATAGCAGGGCAACAGAGATTTTAAAGTGTGCAAAAAAGAAGTCGGATTTTTATACATCTGCTTTGATAATTATTGTGAATGGGTGAAACAGATAAGTTTTGCTCTTCATCGATAAACAAAAAGTAACAATTATTTTGCCAGCACAGGGCTCATCTGAAGAAGAATTTTAAAATTATAGCACGCGAAAATTTAGCTACATCGTTTCTAGAATAAAGATAAGGTAGAATTAAGATAACTTTGAAGTTACACCAGTGCAGCTTATAAACAATTATAAATTATGTATTCAGTTACTTATCTATCTCGATTCTCAAAAGCATCTTTAGCGGCATTTGCTAGTTTAGAGAACAAGTGAGCTGAGGTTTCATTCAGAATTCTTTATAGTAAAATATAGAAATCAGTGTTTGTGATTCTCAGTCAAAAGTCACGATTGTTATAGTGCAAATACTACTCTTAGTTATTTACTTTTCTCAAATGTAGCTGAGTTCATTTTATGTTTTTTTTGCGAAAAGAAACAGGAAATTCCAGAAGGTTCTCAAGTTTCTACTTAAAAATTAGACGAAAACTAAGTTTTCTCACGGTACTAGCGGCTGAAGTGCCTTTCCCTTGTGAACAACTAAAATAAAACTAATAATAGAAGTAATTTTGTTTTTCAAAAAGGCAAGGTCAATGCAAAAGTTGATATAAATATACGTTAATTATTTAAAAAACAAAAGTTATCTATTTATGTGCGTTACAGTAATTAGCGCAACTTTCCTTTCTTAAAATTAACCGTCAGAGGCCGTCTTAAATGACCACTGGACGTTAAAGTGTATACGATAGAATTTTTTCTTAACTTATTTATTTATTTATGTTGCTAGAAAAAAGGGTTTTAGAGCGTGTAGCTCCAGTAAACTTCTTGAAACCCCGTTTCTTCTCAAAACACTCAAGAATTTGACTTCAAAATTGTCGCAAAGATGGCACAATTCCAAATAACGTCATTTGGTTTTATAACAACAACAAGCAGCAATTTGTTTCCACTTCAGTACACGATTCTTTTAATAAGAACCAGTAAATTTTGCCGAGGCTCATTGTTCTTCATTTTTTGGTGATTTCAGCCTCAATTTGTTCGTAATTTGTTTTTATTTCTATGAGCGGTTTTTATTGAAGAAAAAACAAAATAAAACAAGGTATTGGAACTGAAACGGCTTGCGCCACACATGTATTGTACAGCAGAATTTAGAAACGAACTACCTTCATTGTTTGTGGAGCAGTCTTTACAGTGAATTTTTTTTATGTTTTATGCTGTATCGCTGAGTTTTAGTCAATTTTCTACCACAATATTTTTCCTAGTTATCAAGCCTCAGCCTGAGCTTGTTGTTAAATTGCTCTTAAATTTTGGCAAATTTGGGCCTCGTTGTTCTTATAAAGTTGTTCTTATAAAAAAAAATTGTGTGTAGTTCGATAGATGAAATATATGTACAAAGATGACAAAATTTGGAAAGTTGTATGGACACCAGAAATAACTTTAAGAGCTAATCTGTTCAGAATGATGCCCATTTTATTGGAAGTTGAATGTAAACTACATAGTCAGGGAAATCACTGAACTACTGTAGTATGATATTATTATTATTCAGGCAATATACGTACACACATACGCACAACACAAGAACATGTATTTGCAGAATATAAGAAAAGAAACAAAAAAAAAATAACCTGAGGGAATAATCAAGTATTTACCACCAATGAAACAGAAGCTGAAACTATCATGCTCTTAATTCAGTTACTGTCAGTGACAACTAGTGTAGCAGAATATAAAAAACACAATGGCAGGCCAGCAGTACAACAGAAAATTGATGTTTTGAAACCTAGAGACAAACATTGTAAACCAGGAAAGGCATTTTAGAGGCCCTAAATTTCCTAAGTATCGTAACTATTTTTGCGTGCCTTCAGTAAAAGACCTATACAGTAGTTTTACAAGTCTTTCCTATATAAGAATTCCTTGTATTTTACCATTTGTGTTCATGGTTAAATGGAGCTGGTGTCATTAAAATTGCTTGATGTAGGATCTGAATCAAGAGTTTCAGTGGAGTAATGTATGATTACATGTATGATTCTAAAGCGGATGATTCTTCAACTTGTATTCTTCTACGGAGGTGACGGTAACGCCAGTCGCTTCAGATCTCTAATTTTCAATCCATATCACGCATTTTACAGCAAGAATTGCACAATCTTTTTCCAGTCTTAGTCGTTGTTTTTTCATGGACTAGTGTTCATTTGAATGATTTTTCTGTTAGAATATCAGTGGCAGAAATGTAAACAACGCTTTTTTACACAAAAGCCCTAAAGTATAGCCCTATTTTCCTGCTATATTTATCAAAATCCCAATATTTCCGAGAAAAAGCACTAATTTCCTCTTTACCTGCTTTTACACGAGCCAATGTTTCGTGCACCTTGTCTATAAAGTTACACGAGCCATTACAAGTCATGTTACACGGCGCAATGGCTCCTCCATTTTGAAATCTGATATGAAATCACTGCGAAAAGTAAAACCGGAGTTTACTTTCGACTATGATCTCTGCAACAACAATTTTAGCCATTGCATGGGATGCTACACGCTGCAATGATCGTGCAACTCGTAATGTGTACGTTTTGTGCGCTCTTGTAAAAATGTCGAAAATTGTGAACGATGCCTAAATCGTTTTTCATCTAAACATTAACTAATATTTTTTCTGTTACTTCTCAAAATATAGACAATTTGAGATGAATTACTTAATTGTTGATTGCAACACTTTATAGTGGTCGTCATTAAAATTTGTTTACGTTTATCTTTATTAAAAATATTTCCGGAGCCCCCAGCCCGCGCGGGATTATGGGACTCTTGACGTCTTCTTTCTTACTATTAGATGGTGTCAAGTGTGTTTAATGGGCCCGTAGATTTCATTTGCCATCATAAATGAATGCTATAAGCACTTCAAATTTTAAAATGATCGATTGATTAGTTGTTGAAGGTGGAATACGATAATTCCACATTGTTATTACAAGTTTACTTATAATATTAGTTCGTATTATTTTTTTGAGTGACTTGAACACTGCGCAGGTCGAAAATTGCATCATTATACGACAATACCAAAAATTCTTAATATCAGTTTGCCAGAAAGTGTTGAAATGATTCAGCGTGATGCGAACTACGCTCCTTTTATATAAGAAAAACTTTGTAAAAGCAGCGGAGCTTAAAACTGGTAAAGTCTGAAGAAGAACATTTCAACAAGTTTGGGCTTTCATTATGCTTAGCAGAGTTTCGATTGATATTGATTCTAAAAATGTTTATGGTATAGAATCTTTACTGAAATCTTTAATTTTAAACTTGTTTTAAGTTACACTGTTCAGCAAACAATAGCAGTGGTTCGCCTTTAAGCACAGTCATACAATACAAGTATGGTGTGTGGCGTTTGGTTTTTTAGTTACTTACTCTTGTTTCATTGTTTTCAGGAACTAGTTTCCAGTCTCCCTCTACGTTTTTTTTATTTTTAACTCAGTATCTATTCTAAGAAGATAATTAGATATGACAGAGATAAATACTCAGTTTCTACCAGTTAAATATTTTAGTGTAGTTGTGGTGTAGGAATAACAGAACTCAAAAACAAATTTTGGTTGAAGGAATTTGAGAAGTCAAAGTTGTTGCTATAGCAACCAATAGGCAGTGTTTATTTTGAAGAACAGTCAAAGCGCAATAAGCCAATCACATTTCATTGTGATACGTCAAAACTTTAGGCTGATATAGGTTCTGGAAATCCAAGCTGTTGGGCTGGTTGAGTAAATGACGTTGTCACTAGCAATGCCGGCCAAGTTTTAAACTGAAATATCTCTGGAACGAAAGAAGATTTTCGAAAACGGAAAAAGGCAAAATTATTCAATACTAAGTTCCTTTCAAACAGAACTCAAAACGGATAGTTAAAATTTGATCGTAGTGCTACTTTTAGATGTTCGTACTGGAAATGTATTTGCATTAAAAGCAATCTTTTTCAGCTCAAACCATTCATATTTCATCACTCGCCATTGAAGATCTATTTCAAGTTTGTAGTAGTTCTCTTTTGAACACCGTGAACTTTGCCAGCACACGAAAACACAGAGAAAAGATTTTGTTGTCGCGTCCCATTTTGAACTGTAAATGCCGCCTTCGAATAATTCGTTTATTCGGCTCGTATTCGAGAAAATACGGGAAGAACAAATTAAGAGAATAAACTGAAGCTGAAGTCGTCAAAAACTTAATGATGAGCCCTAGCAAAATTTATCGGTTAGGCATTCATCTTTATACTGCGGTTGTGCATGTGTGACTTTTGTTTTTTTTAAAGTGGAAATTTTTAAGTCCTAATCTTCACTGTACGGACTTAAAACTCTTATCAGCTTAAGTGGAAGTGCTATTTTTGAAAAAATCGCTTAGTCAAACACGTTTAGTTAGTCAATGATGCATATTAAGTCAAAGGTGAAAAAATGTAAGGTATGATTTGATTATTAATACTACGTCTCCAGGTTTATGAGTAATGACTCTATCTTAGTCATCTTTACAGCAAGGCAACGCCATCTTTCCCGTTTACTATCCCGTTTGGCAGGCAAGCATTTTAAATGGTAAAGAATTTTTAGTTAATTACACGTTCGGTTTTGTTTTAAATAATACCTTCATTGCTTTAAAAGTTCATTCATTCGTTCGACAAATTCAATTGCCGTGTATTTTAAAATATTTGACATTTGTTGCGATTTGTTTTTCATTTAAAGAATCTTTTACATTTAACTTGGAATAGTTAATCAGTTTTGATCTTGTCATGCTTAAATTTAACATATTTCTATAAAATTATACATATCGTTGTTTTAAAATGTCGGTTTTTTTGCTAGTTTAATATTTTTATGTTATGGAATGTAAACTTTACAAGTGGTCGAGATCTATAATTATCTGGCCGCAACCCAAGACAGGCACACGACGCGCGTGTTATCGTGAGCAAATTTGATATGGTTGCCGAAAAGTTTTCAAAAGTCAACCTTCCCTTTAATTTTATTGGTATTTTCTTGACAAATTCAATTGCCGTGTATTTTAAAATATTTTACATTTGTTACGATTTGTTTTTCATTTAAAAAATCTTTCTCATTTAACTTGGAATAGTTAATCAGTTTTGATCTTGTCGGCCATGCTTACATTTAACATATTTTTATAAAATTATACATATCGTTGTTTTAAAATGCCGGTTTTTTTCCTAGTTTAATATTTTTGTGTTATGGAATGTAAACTTTACAAGTGGTCGAGATCTATAATTATCTGGCGCAGCCCAAGACAGGCACACGACGCGCGTGTTATTGTGAGCAAATTTGATATGGTTGCCGAAAAGTTTTAAAAAGTCGACCTTCCCTTTAATTTTATTGGTTTTTTCATGACAAAGAAGCTTAGAATATACTCTTTATACCTTTTTATGAAGCAGTTGAATTTGAAAAACCGTGTTGGAATTATTTTGCTTTCAGTAATCTGGCCATTAAATTTAAAATTCAGAGGACTGATATTTTCGTGCCGTTTCTCATTTTAAATGACATGTTTTCTGACGTCAGCTCTTGTAATTTTGATTAAGGATGTCTAATCTGTTCAGAGGAGACAGGAATGCGTCAAAAACTGACCTGGTAGCCTAAAACGAAAATAACACAGTTTATTTTTAAAAGTGAAATGGGAGGCGCTAAATTGCAAGCAGATAATCTTGTATCTAGCAAAACAAACATTTCCTTTTTAAATTAACAGCGGTTGAATGTGTCACAATGTAAACATTTTGATCCCTTTTTTAAATCACTGAGGCAAGAACAGTAATAAACGGATAAATTTTCATTCTTCGTTTTTGATATTTGACATTCCAATGACCGAAAATGGTAATGTTGAAAACCTTAAAAAGAGTAACTGTAATCAAGCATGTTTCAAATATATTTTACTGATATTCAGTGAGTTAGAGACATCGTCGGCTTCCGGAATTATTTTGCTCTTCGGTCGAATATTTGTGCGGAGCCATCGGTGTACTCAAGACGGTGCAGAGTGACACTGAGTAAGTTTTTATTTTTCTGCAGTACGTGTTAACAAGGGAAAAAATGGAAAGAAATCAGTTTATTTTATGATCAGACTGTTTCATACAAACCTTTGCCAATCGTACCCATCAAAGAACACGGTTTAGTGTTTTTATTCAGTGTAAGAGGTCGGTCGCACGAATTTTATTTTGTTTTGGTTCATCATAATAGAGAGAAATGTGTCGTATCTAGTTATTACATTATTTTGTTTTATTTTGCATTCTTTATTTAAAGCAGCCTTTTACCAAAATATTAGATGCAAGTCAGTACAAATGCTTTACAGTAAATTTTAACGAGGTTCAATAGTCATGATTTTTGGCAAATTCAGCCCGGCAGTTTGTTCTCAGTTTATCCTTCTTTCTGGGATTGGTTATTACTTAGAAAAACAATGTAGAAAACAGGCCAAGGAAAACGAAAACAAAACGCCTAGTCCAACAAATGTATTGTACGGCTTTGCGTAGGTTACCTGTCATTGTTTATTTTAATAATCTTAAGCGTTCAGTTACAGTAAATCCTTTTGTTTTATGCTGTATTGCTAAATTAAATTACGAGTTATTGAGCCTCAGCTTCAGCTTGTTTTTAAATTTTTCACGTAAATTTTGGTTAATTTGAGCATTGTTGTTCTTACAAAATTCTTCGGTATATTACATAACTAAAGGGTACCGCAGTTGTTGTTACCGGTAACCTATGGGAAAGGCGGAAAATTAACCCTTTTTCTGCCGAGGTTTTCTAAAAGTCCAAGTCACAAAATATTTAAAAATTGACAACTGCGGAATCTGTTGAGACAATAAACATTTTCAGAATCTGACTTGAAAGATAAATAAAACGAATGGTCACTTTATAGGTTTTCATCAACTGCTTCAAAAATTAGAATGAATAAGACCTACTATTTCTACTCTTCAAGACAAACTAAATGAATAGTCATTTTATAGGGTTTCATCAACTGGTTCAAAAGTTAGAATGAATAACACCAATCATTTCTACTCTTCAACACAAACAATATGAATGGTCACTTTATAGGGTTTCATCAACTGGTTTTAAAGTTAGTACTTTTTTAGCTTGTGTGAAATTGTTTTTGGCAGAACTAGATTTAAAGCCTCTTTACTTTGAAGGACAAGAACTCATTCCTCACAGCTATTTTTATATATAATAGCGGAAAGGATTACATCGGCAAAACAAAGCGGTATCTGGAAGTGCGAACAGCCAAAAATTAAAATGCCTTGCATAACTCGAAGCTAGTACCCATTTAATGATTTACGTAATCCACTAATCACACGATCTGTAGCAATGCGATTATATTTCATCTTGAAAATACTTTGGTGTCGAAAAACGTTACAGAACTTAAAATTTAATAGTCTTCTATTATGTATTTAATCGTTAAATGCTTTTGTTAAAGAATAAGAGCAGTGTCCAGATGTCAGTACACCCAGACCCTCAGGTAAAAACATTGTAATAGTAATGTAATGTTTTGACATTTTTTTAAAAAATGTGTAAGTTTTGAGGTGAGACAAAGCCAATTTCTTGAAGGTGTTATGTTAAGGAGATTTGAAGCTCAAAACGTTTTTAGGTTTTCAAAAGGTGAATGCCGAACAGCGCTGTCTTGAGTACAAAACGATAGTTTTTATTTTAACAGATATGTTTCGCTGCCGGTTACCCAAGTCCATCGTTGGTGTTGCATAATAAAGGAAGATACAGCTTAGTCTTAGTTTTTCTTTTGAAAACTGCATTCCTTTATATTAATTGCAAATTGAAGCACATGCACATAGGGAAATGCAATCTTTTTTATAAGAAGCACTTAATTTTGCCGAAGCTCATTGTTTTTAACATTTTGGCGACTTCGGCCTCAATAGGAGAATCTTTGTTTACATTTCTTGCTTCATTAGCATACGTGCTCCTATTTCTAACTGAGATACAAATTGAGAAGTACTGAATATTAAAAGAGCTTTCCAAAATAAGCCTCTTCTTAAAAAATGAAACCTGTATATTACATAGTGTTCTCGTGATGCGGTTTTAAATATTGGAAATTTTACAAAGAATGTAAGAACTCATTAACGGTTTTGC
>JAOCPT020438195.1:0-13166 GCA_026546935.2 Palythoa grandiflora | reverse complement strand
GAGAAGAAAAATGAGGAGGGAAATGAGGAGAGGGAGGATTATACGGTCCAATGACTCTATGTTAGACTATATAGATAGGCTATATAGTCTTTATAGCTAGGCCATACAATCAAACATAGCTAGGCTATGTAGTCTATATAGCTCGGCTATATAGTCTAACTTAGCAGGCTATATAGTCTAACAATGTAAGAATAGCTTCTGGCCAGTACTCCCTGCTATTTGGGAAATTCAAATATGGCACCTGAAAGACACTTCGAAGATTGGTCATTATGTGTATTGAAACTGCTTTATCAAAAAATGTTATCGCCTTTTGTAACCCCTATATATAGAGAAAAGTTCTCACGGATAGAGAGCTTATCCACCAAGCTGAGTTACTCCAGGCCAGCTTATTGTTTATACATTTCTTTATAAAACGCATCAAAACGTTCACATGAAATACACTTTTGAATTTGGCTTCGATAAACGCTAACTCGCACCTAATGAGATGACTCAAGAGGTGTCCCCTTCTGCCCTGAATAACTTTTCCGCTGTAACCAAATAGCCCGCTACCCGGATCCTTTCGTCCAAGTAGGGAAAGGTGTACTCGCGTTAATGGTGTTTTCACCATCTGACCTGGTTAAAGGGCCAATCTTTTACTATATAAACGCTCGGTAAAGTTAACTCTAAACCGCAAAAAAAATTCTCCAAAATAAATGGGGCAATCTTTGAAATTGCAACAATTTATGGGACATCAATGCCAGCTTAGGATAATATTCCAGTTCCCTCTTCATTCTTGTAAACCGAAAAAATACCAAGACAACAACATACAAAATTAATTTATTGATTTTTCGATTGTTAACATTTTATATCATCTTGTCCACAATCCATTCCCTCATCATCAAAATCGAGGTCAGCAGGTTAGTGAATGCAGTACTCAATCACATGCAGTGTAGTGCGTGTGTTATAGTGCACTGTTCAATGCGTGCAGCTCGTGTGTTTACAGTGCGAGCAGTGCCGGTGTGTGTTTATAGTGCGTGCAATACTCACATGCAGTGCAGTGCGTGTGTTTATACAGTACGTGCGTGCGTGCGTGCGTGTAGAGAGTGATACAATGTATGCATTTAACTGCGTGCAGTGCATGCGTGTATGTATAGAGTCTGTGGACTGCTCAGTGCGTGCAGTGCATGTGTGCACACATAGAGTGCGAGCAGTGCGTGTGTGTTTATAGTGCGTGCAATACTCACATGCAGTGCAGTGCGTGTGTATATACAGTGTGTGTGTGTGTACGTGCATTCAGGACGGCACTCACCCCGGGGTATAATAGTAATCGACAATCACAGCACACCCAAATGCATAACAGTGATCATGTTGCTCAGTTGTGTTAAATCCCGAAATCAACACCAAATCTAAATTGTTCAAGCCGAAGTAGGCTCGGAATACCGGGTCACTCCACGTTATCAGAACTTGGCTTGGCTTTACAGTTTTGTTATTAATCTTATTATTTTTAATTTTGAACAATCCTCCCCCTGCAAATCCAATCCCCAAAACTAATCCTAAGAACTGAAGTCGCCAAAGAAGGCTGCCGTTTCTACGGTTGAACCGAAGTCAAACTTCGCAAGATTCTTCTTCGTCGTACTCTTGCAGCTCGTCAATACTTCTGTCGAGAGGCGTCTTGCAATTCATTCTTTTAAGGTGTTCATTTTCCACTCGGATGAAATTCCAAATAAACCTCCTGCAACAACAGACCAAGATAAAATAATTATGACTGTAACTACGAATACAAAAAAGAAACATCCCTAAACAGCTGGAACACAATATACGCCAAACTGGAACGCAAAAAAAGGTGCCAGACTCCAGAATAAAACATGAGTAACCAGAAAGTGTGATTTGTGTTTACATTTCCTAGTGAAGCCGTGTCACATCCTTTGCTATCTAGTAAGTTGTTTACAAATGCAAAGGGCACCGGTATCAGTTTTATGTTCGTCTGTGAGCTTGCATGACATTTTCAGTCTAAGGTGGTTTCTTTACTGATTCTGGAAACAACTTGCAAAGAAATCAAACTTTTTGAGAGGAGTACAGCCTGGTTAGTTTTCTTCCCACTTAGTTTATCAACATCGTCAACTGTTATTTTTTCTGTCCGAATGTTTTCGATCCTTCAGGCGTTTCAGAATGAAACAATGAAACATGCTTCAATTTGAACAACTGCCAGCCGGTAAGTGTGGCACAACGTACCTGAAAACCTCGCAGACGGCGAGCATGGCTGTTAACAGCTCAGAATGAAAGAGTCCAGCTTCTCCAACGGAGACAGTTAGTATCCAGGACAGCCGCAGAAACAAGTCACTGATCATAGCAAAGTAGTAAAACCCCTGTAACAACAGAACATGAATTTAACAAGGTAAATATATGCACAATATTTCCTCAGATGTTCTTTGTCTCAGACGGATTTTTATGTACGGAACAATATTTATGTTTTCAGATACAAAACTGGCTACACGTGGATGAACGCATTAAAGCAAAAAAAATGTGTTTGTTTACTTAATTCCTGTTTTCTTTAAAGAACATTACAATTAAGGACAAGTGATGGCTTAAGCGGAAGTGTGGAGAAGGACAACGGTTGCACCAAGTTAATGCATAAAGAGGCAGCGGCAATTACTTCAGGAAAGTTCAACTGTAACCAACGTCAACTGGGTTGCGTACCTTGCTGTTGTATAGTAGCGTCGATCGCAGCAGAATGTTCCCCTTATTGTTTTTCGTGACTAGGCCCCAGTCCATCTTGATATCCCAGGTGTATGTGTAACAGGTACTCACAAATGATGAAAAGATCCAAAAGAAGAAATAAAATCCAGTCCATGTTTGCCCTGTGGCCTCTAAATAAAACAGAATTATATCAATAAAGTAATTAAAGTAAAAACTGCTATTTACCCTCAAATTTCGTAGCTCTAGAGCTAATATCTTCCGAGCACACACAAACTACGACACAATTAAGAATCCCAGCTGGCAGGAGGCAGACCAGTTGGCTATTTACAAAGCATGATGGATTTGACTCTGGGATTTACCCAAAGACAAATCCAACTAGTGGTCAGAGCGGGACTTGAACCCGGGTCAACCGCATTCAAGTCCAGCACCCTGACCACAAGGCCACGCTTGCCGCCTAATCAAAGATATATATCATCGACATCGAAGATTATATCAAATGTTACATCTTGTTCTTATATATGATATTATTACAAAACATTGTAATATAAATTTGTTCTTTTGTACCCTTACGTGAGTCTTCCTACTTTCAAATAATTTGTCGTAGAGCCGTAAAGTTATCGAGAACACTGTGGCCAAAACATTTCTTCAGTTTAACACCAAGTGGACGCAACTTCTAATGCTGCTTTATGTTGTCAGAAACTAGCAATCCATAAATTTCATATCAAGATTAGCTGTTAAGAGCTAACCATTCTATTCCAACTCACTTTCTTTCAGCGGGACCAAATATAAACAAAATATATATTGTTGTTTACGAAACTGTAACGTAAATCGTCTGAAAAACCTTTCAAAACTTTATATCTTTACAATTCAACGCAGTCACGATTCATATAGTAAAACTTTTTACCTCCTCTGGTTGCAGCAGCTGTTGAGAAAAACACCACAAAAAAGGTAGTGGAGTATTTTCCGGCGTTTGCTAGGTGAGGGAATTTCTGTTTTGTATCGTTGTATCGTCTCATGCTCTGGGCAAATCTCCACCAAGCTGGTAAACAAGCAACCAGGGGTCTGATGCCATATGCTTTACTACCACAGCGACTACGATCTGAAATGAAGAATGTGTGGTATCAGTTTTACTGTCATCAAACTTTAATTCTAACTAGCGAATAGTCATCCGTAATAAAGGTCTCTGCCTCAAAAACCGTATTTCACTTGTGCCAAACTTCGTTTGAACGATATTTCCGAAAAGAAACATATTTCTAGATTGTCATTTTTGAAAAGTACTAATTAACCTGAGACGTGAAATGCCCGACAAGTTAGCTTACGTTTAGGCATGGGGCACACACTGGGGATATGAGATACACATAGGAGGATCATGAATGAGACACGCATACGTGGTATGAGACACACACAGGATGGAGAAGGGACGCACTGGTGGTAGGTGACACACATAGGATGAATAAGACAACTAGCAGTGGTAGGTGACACACACAGGATGAATAAGGCACGTACGGTGATATGAGACACACAGTCACAGGGGAGAAGGGACACACTGGCCTGGTGGTAGGTGACGCACACAGAATGAATGAGGCACACACCGGTGATATGAGACAGAAAGAGGTGATATTAGAGGTAATAACTATGGCAAAGGATTTAATTTTAAGCGATCAGTAAAACAACAAAATAAAGTATTCTTTGTGTTAAAAAACAAAGTGACTTGGAGAAGAAGTTCTCTCTCACCTTGAACCGAGTAGAAATCCAGTGCATAATAGCAGACAATGTACTCTAGATCCAATAACGCTACTACCAGACTGTTGAGCTGGTCCGCCAACCAGAAGTCGGCAAAAGCCACGTGATGAAAAGGTGCTGTTAGCACTCGCCACTACAGAGAAAGATAAATCAAACACGATTTAGACAAAAAAAACAAGTAAGGGAACACATGCACTGTTGTGATACAAACAGAGAAACACTCGTTACGTACCAGTGCCTTTAGAAGCCAAAACCTTGCATGCCGGTGGAACATCTTGAGGGTGTTAAAGCCAAACAGAACTAGAAAAGAGGTAAGGGCGAGTGGGTGCGCGTACCGCGGGATTCCCGCGAGGTCTGAGAAGATAAACGCGACTACACTGATGCTCCAGCAGGAGAGGAAGAACAGCGCCATCTGCAACAAAGAAAAGGACGAGGGGAGGGGAGGCGGGGGGAGTGTTAAAAGTACATTTTAAAAGTATTATGGATAACATTCAATAGCGAAGAGTTTGACTGTAAACAAAAATGTATATTGGATATCTTGTTTTGCAATCCGCTCTACATGGTATAACTGTGGCAATTATGCTATACTTTAAACGGTCGCTTTACAACCTGCCACAAAACCAATCAAAATCAAAATGTGAGTAAAAAACTCACACCCCTCTGTAACAGACCCACCGAAACCCGACCCACTGGAAATTTTACCTCTACCCAGCGGATTTTTGGCCTACCCATCGCCCAGCGAGTTTTCTGAATTGACCCAGCCGGTTTTTTACCTTCCCCACTGCAAAATCCGAGTATCCAGCGTGTTTATATTTTATGTATAGTACGCGAATTGTCTAACCCAGCGAATTTTTCTAAAAAACCCAGTGGAAATTTCGATCTCTGTGGGTCTGTTACAGAGGATGTGCTAACCTCACAACACGTTTTCCTTATAGTTAATTGATGTTTTCTGAGATAGCCAACACGATGCATTCTGGTCTAGCTTCAGTACAAACAACACCATATTTGGCAGCATAAGCAACAAACGTTTGTACTGATGCTAGATCAGAATGCATCGTGCTGGCTATTTCAGAAAAGGTCTTTTGAAAGGTTCATTTTTGTTTATCCCGGCGGAAAAAGGAATCCGATGTTATTATACTTAATTCAGTAATGACGTGGCTCACAAGGCCTGTGATTTGCGGTGGGCGACAATAACGAGTGCTGCTAACCAGTACAATTAGGTCTTACAGATAACTAGTAATTTACCTAAGAGACTTGTTTTCTACTCTTTAATGGCTCCTTACATCTTCATGTTGTTACTTTGAGTAAATCACCAAATTGTTTATTGTTCAAAAGGAGAAACTTCTCACCAAGAAACGCCTCACCATCAGAGTACTGAAAGACTTGCAGAGGACAACTAATGCACTACTGCCGGAATGACGTTTCTTTGATAAACTTAGAGCTTATTTCATATGAGTGTCGAAATGTTAAAAGCAAAGACAAGACGTTTTTCAACATTTAAGCGAAATCCGCTCTAACGCTCGGTTATTGATTTTTAAGTAACGATCGGAGTAAGAACTAGGTAGGTCAACGGCAATGGAATGCAGAAAGGTGCTAATTGTGATATTGTCAAACCGTTTATCTCATTTGCTAAGCTTTGAAGATCGACCAAATCTTCATAAGCTAATTTCTTTCTTTCCAGTTCAGGGGTTCGTTCTTGTATATTTATTTAAATTACTTGTATATCGTTGGCAAAGAGGCTTGCTTGTTTAATCCAAGGGGTAACATTTGGAAAGCAGCGCAAGTGATAGCTATTTACTCCAGGATGACGTTTTGCTTTAAGACTGTAGTACTTGTAATCAAAAGGAAAAATCATAAAAACGTTCTTTTAATTTCTAGCTGAGATAGCGTGCATCCTCATAACCACGCGTTGCCATACAAAAATTTAAGCAACGGTCTGAGTAAGAACTAGGGTACCCCCCATTTTTCTGCGGCATTTCGCTTTTCCCACACCAGAATGTTTAGATTTTCGGACTGAGTATACATCACTCTGTATTTTGAAATAAATTGTAACGAAACATCATTTTGAAGTAATGTTTCTATTGTGTTACTACAATTTATTTCCAAAACAAATGCCAAGAAAACCTGATTTTCCATGTTTCCCACATGGAATTTTTAAAAAAATTAAAGTAAGAAAAGTTTTCACTATAAGGGAATGATTAAGGAAAGTAGAAAAAAAGAAATTTGTTTGCTCTTGAAAATAGAATCAATGTTCAAATTCAGCCAATGAGATTAATGGACCTTATTCGCTAGCCTCAATGTTTTCCCAATACAGCCCTCTTGGGAAATAAGATTCTTTGTTTAAGCTGAACATTCTTTCGTGTTTTCTTCATTACCGCATCTGAAACAAAAAAACCTTATTTCCCAAGAGGACTGTATTGGGAAAACATTGTGGCTAGCGAATAAGGCCTGTTAAAGCAGGCTTTAACAATATCGCACTTTTCTACATCCACTGCGACCTTGACTTGTCTGGTTCCTGCTGACTTTTTGACCTTGCATGCTGAATATTTCTCCTTTACATTGCAAATCTAATTTTTGAACGTCAAAAAATCTACAGTTTTGTAGGGTTTGCATGTTTCATTGACGCAACAGATTGTTCACCCAAATACCGATTGAAAATAGTTAACGTAGCGGCTAAAACTAATCATTATTTTTATAGCGACTGGGGTCATGGACAGAAGAACGCGGACTGCAAGAACACGATCTAGTGGATTCATTTCAAGACCAACACGACTGTCGCAAAGAACAACGAAAATATTTTTCGTCTCAGACGATGTAATTCCTTCCGTCTCAGTCCGCCAACAGAAACTCGTTAGGAAAACGTAATGAAGCTAAATCAGTTGAACTCAGCAGATCCCGACTTTTTTTGTAGTTCTGAGTTTCTGTTTTTCTCAAAGGAATTGGAAAACGAAGTGTTTGAATTTTAAACCTTTTTACATCAAACCTTTTTCGTCTTTTATATTAATGTTAGTTTTATATTAATTTAACACATCACATTTTATAAATGTTATAGTTTTGTATTTTATGGCCAGTGGCTTTTTATAAGCAATTATTACAACTTTCTTACATTTAAATATATTTGTACGCCAAAGAATTTAAGAAAGAAGAACTTATATCATGAGTAAAGAAATAGATCCGTAAAAAGAGTTGAATTGGTAAGCAAGTGATTCTTGACGCAGTTTCTCTCTTGCAGTGTTCCGGTGTGTCGAGGCTTCTGTTTGAATGAGTTATATATTGATTACAGTATATTATAATGCATTCTTAATCTTATGAATAACTAATTTTTGCATGTAAGTATTAACTTTTTTATAAAGATAGAATGTTGTTATGAAAACTAATTTGTATAGTTAACTTAAATCTGTAAACAATAATCTTTGTCAATTCCAGCGATGTGGAATAAATAAAAATAAATCCATATTTATAATAGTGCAGATATTTTACTAACGTTAAATAAGTAAAGACTTGTTTCAAGAAGAGTATTTTGATGAATAAATGACTAAATGCGAAACTTATGATGATGAGGAGGAGTAGAGTGATGGTGGTGGTGATAATGCAACTTCGTTTTCAGGAAACCTCTTCGTCCCCAAGTTGGAGAGAGGCTGCACAGATAGCGCAAACCGACAGGACTGGAGAACCTTCGCGGTGGTCCTCTGCGACACATTAGTGTTAATCGGATATTGTGTTGAAATTTCCGGACCCAGCCAAACACGTGGGTAGAGTGGGGTTTTATCCAAACCACTATCTCCAGCAGTAATTAAAGGGAGATCCAATTTAAGAACCAAATGTTTTTAGTGCGAACCGTCAACTTATAAAACCACTGGCAGCCCAAGCTCAAGATGAGTAATGATTTACTATAGTATAAGGCACTTTCACAACCGTGCGCAGTGTGTATATCCCATTGTTTGGGCGGGCCACGGGCTTACAAATATCACCGAATCCCAATGTCCTAGTAAAATAGTGGGAAATGAACACTGCAAATTGTTATGAAAATAACTTACAAAGGAAAAAAAGACTTAATATGCCGGAAACCGTGATATTTGTAAGATATGTTGCGGGATGTACACACTGCGCATGGTTGTGAATGGTGCCTTCTAGAAATAGAGAAAATATATGGGGTTTTGAATGTGCAATATTTTTTTGTTTAAATCCAAATAAACATTAAGAAAAAAACTCACCGTGTCTTTGTTCTCACTAACCCCCTGATCGAGTTTCCGTTGGAGTTTATTTGCCTTAAATTCGCCACACTAAAGAAGAGGAAAGGTAGGAAGCGAACGGCCATTAAATGGCGGCCTTCGAACTCCAGAACTTATCGCCAAATACTTCGGTGAAATATGCTTTCGGTTCAAATTTTCTTCTGCAGGGTTTTCGTGAAGAGATAAGTAAGCTACGCTATCATTTTAAAAGGGTCGGTGTATCCTTTATCCGGAAGCCATTATTCCCCAATGAGTTCCACATTTCGGTTTCTCAAATCGTAGATTTCGTCCCAGACCATACTGTGCTGTATCGAGAGAGCCTGGACCGAGGACAATCGACAACTTTTGAGGGGGGAGTTGGGAAATTATAGAGATAACCTAATACTACATAAGCAGTATATATTCAGGGAAAACGGTATTTTTACTTTTTTTATTTATTATTTTGCTTTAACGTTATATGACAAAAAAAATTATTTCTTTTCATTTGTCACGGTTTGGTTTTACTATAATTGTTAAGATGATATCGTGGCTTTAAAACTTATCTTTTCAAAGCCGCGCGTGGGAAAATTTTAACTGAAAGCATTTTCCGGGAAGTGTTTGGCAATAGACGATTTTCGATATATTTTGGCGCGCAATACTGGTAACATGAAACCGAGGGTCAGAGCTCAAGAGGAAAACCGCGGGAAAATTGCAGACACGCGCGCCCCAAACTATCGGCTCCAACGTAAACATTTGCGTGCGCGCCTGCAATTAATTTTTAAGCGGTTTTCCTCTTGAGCTCTGACCCTCGGTTTCGTGTTACCAGTACCGCGCGCCAAAATATATCGAAAATCGGCTATTCAAACAGGTTCTGTTTTTTTATTAGATTTTACACAGTCGTGGTGTAATACATATTTGAGCTTCAAAACCAGCAAAATGTTGAAACTCAGCTTAGATTTTTATACATCAGATTGTTTATAATCACCATCAGTGTATCTCTTTTGCAAGTAACAAATCCATAAAACATTAATGAGAAAGCGTATCAAAAACCGCTGTAACAGTTTTGGCAATCAAGATGTGATGAGGAAGGAATGATAAAAAAAGGATAGCTTAGCTCACAATCAAACGAACTTGGAACTTGGCGAAGGAAAAGATTTAGTCACAAACAGTACATTCAATGTCGCTGATAAGAAAAAAATAGAAAATGTAGTTTAAACCAGCTTTTAAAGAATTTTATTATATTTCCATTAATAATAATTATATAGGTTTAGGGGTATTCGATACATAGTAAAGGAGTTTCGCATTAGATAAATGAAATATCTCAGAAAGTGTACCGTAGTCTTAAGGTTATCGTATACCTTCATGGGTGTTTTGCGTCAAAACGATACAGTGCATCTGTTTTAAACCGTAGATACCCTAAACCCATATATCTAATTAAAGCTTGTAAAGCTGGCTTTCGAACTATATTATTTAACAAATAAAGAAGCCTCTACTGTGCTCTGTTCTTTTGTAAAGCACGTAGGAAGCCACTTCCTAAGTGCTTTACAACAGAACAGAGCACAATCGAGGCTTCTTTATTTGTTTTATAATAAAGAACTCAATAATTTCCTTACGCATTCGTGTAATTTTCAAAACAAACTTTATTTTGCAAAGGAAGAAATGACGTGGCCGTGTATCTGTACTATGATAAAGCACGCCGTTTTAGCCAATCAGAACGCACGTTACTTTGAAACTTTATTATAAAAAGACTTTGACTTAAAATGAAATTTTAGAATTTTTACATTCTCTAAAAACAAGCGACAAAATCGCCTTTCGAAAGTTACAAGTCCAAGCGATTATTGATATTTAATGATTTAATTAATCTGCCAGCTACTGAGCAAATTTTAGGGGAAAGGAACAAATTCACTTTGAGTTTGAACTCTCGAAAGGCGATTTTGTCGCTCGTTTTTAGAGAACGTAAAAATCAGTGCTAAAATTTCATTTTGATTCAAAATTTTTAGTATAGTTCGAAAGCCAGCTCTACTGCATAAGCTTTAATTTGATATAAGGGTTTATGTATATACAGTTTAAAACAGATGCCCCTGAAGGTATACAGTAACCTTAACAAGTTTTCAAAACCGTATATTATTTTAACGACTAACTGGCTTTCCCTATAACAATCCCCACCACCATTTCAAATGCTTGTTCGATTCCAAAAAGAGATAGCATCTTTCTAAAATACACAGGGAGAGATTTGCCTGGTTTTTTCTGCTTTTTTGTTTCTGCTTTATAAGTGTAGAGGTCTAATGGTACCAATGTCACTGACACTAATTTGCCAGGTAATTGTAAAAACATTTTCTAGCTCTACAAGTTTTAATTTGATCTCTGGGTTTCAATAGCTACGGTTTAAGACAGATGCACTGTATCGTTTTGACGCAAAACACCGCTGAAGGTATACGGTAACCTTAAGTCAAGAATTGAACTGGTGTTGCTGTACATATTAAGACTCTGTATTTTATCTGTTTATTATCATTTTCATGCACAAAACTTTTAAATCTTCCCTCATGTTATTTCTCGTCACTTCATCTTTCTCTTCTTTTCTGAAAATCGTTTTTACACGTATTATTCTCTTTAAATAGTTTGTTTTAATTGACCCATCTTTATAATAAAGATGTTTTCCAAAAATCAACTAACTTTATAATATTTCATGCCGTTCTTAGTTATTATTATTATCTTAAATTTTAAAACTAATCATTAATTTTTCAAACACTCTTAACAGACAATATTTTTATATTGTTAATTTTTGTTTTATAGTTTTTCCTGTTTAGTTTTTATTATAGTATTAAAAAATTATAATAATTATTCTTTGGGCAATTGTCTCCATCGTATTGATTTCTTTGTAGTTTTGATTAAAATTGTTGGTTATAAGTCAATAAATAGATATTAAGTAAATGAGGGAATAAGTTTTTAATTATCAAAAGAATTTTAATTCTTAAAAGTAATTTTATTTCTTAAAAGTAATAAATTGATGAATGAATGATTGATCGATTGATTATGAAGTTTGACATAAATGACTAACTCAAGTATGAATTATTTAGTATATGAATTGATAAATAGAGTATGTTCCCCACGGTGGATAAGATGTTTTATTTTTTCCCAAAAGGGTACAGTAACAAATACTGCAACCTGATTGGTTCTTTACGCGGTCATTTCTTCTGCCCAAGGGCAAGGTAACGCTTTCGTGAGCTCTTGTCCTTACTTGAGATAATGGTTTTACACGCTTTTTGTATAAAAACTAGTAATTTTGGCCGAGGCTCATTGTTCTTAATATTCTGGCGACTTCAGCCTCAATTTGTTCATTAAATTATTCTTATTTCTGTGAGCGGTTTTTATTGAAGAAAAGATTAGCAGAAACAAGGTATTGGGAAATGAAACCCCTTGCGCCACACATGTATTGCACAGCTGAATTTAGAGGCGAACTACCTTCATTGTTTGTTAAGCAGTCTTTGCAGTGTATCTTTTTATATTTTATGCTGTATCGCTAAGTTTTAGTCAATTTTCTCCCACAAAAACTTTCCAAGTTATTAAGCCTCAGCCTGAGCTTGTTCTTAAATTTGGCAAATTTGAGCCTCGTAGTGTTCTTATAAAGTTGTTCTTATAAGAAAAAGCTTGTTATCGAAACAGTTTTGGTATTAATCGTGTGTTTTTTTTGTTTGCAAAAATTGAAACAGTTTAGGCCGTACGCAGGATTTGTTGTAGGGGGTGCAAGCGAGCGCAATCTGTAGGGTGTGATGGGACATGTTCTCTGTAAAACTCAAAAATTCAGGTTTTAATTAATGATCTGTGTCCTTTTTTGCAACAATTTGCTGTTTTTGTGATTGCAATTTTCGTTTTTGACGCGGGCCGGTTATGGTTTTCACCTGTTTTCACTGAAAATAATACAAGAGAGTACTTACAGCTGTGTTAGTATTCTCTCTTAGATTTCGCTTTTGGACTTTTACTTAAATACATCTTGGTCGTTCAGTGTTGCCCAGCAACTCAATGTACTCAATATTATGCACCTATCAGCGACTTCCCCCTGGGGTTGACCCCCGGGCTATCCAGGGAGATGGGTGGGAGAATATAGGTAGATTGGAGCCAGCTATTTCCCCTGCGGTCGGGGAAATTTGCGACCTTGATTTTGTGACAAAAAGTGGGGTAGGGGATTGTATTAAAATCATTTTCACCAAGGACTTTACCAGGGAGATTGACTATCTGCTCGAGGTAAAGAAATAGCTCTTGGATCGCGTTTGATAGTACTTTGAGACTGATATTTTGGGTTGCCTGTGCTATTTGTTAGTCTTAGAAATTACCCAGAGTCCTTTTAGAAATGTCAAGATGGGTGATAACGAGTTGAGTTTGCATCATCAAGTATGTTTTTGCCATGTTTTTTGTCATTTCTGTGTCATATGAAGTTTAATGAACCAATCCAAGACCAAGATGAGGGAGATTGTGGCTCACTGAATTCCTAGACCAGGGGACATTCAAAATGATAACTTCCCCACCCCTGGGGAAAAT
>JAOCPT020437337.1:0-13171 GCA_026546935.2 Palythoa grandiflora | reverse complement strand
TTCATTTTTTTCTTTAAAACATGTGGTAGCCCTTCCTGAAAGCTAAGAAATTACAACATTTTAAGTTCTTAACGCTGAGTCCAACACAGCCATCTTGAAAGTGCACCGCGTGCTAATCAAAGTGCACCGGTGCATCACGAACATTTCGAGAGCACCGCACCGGTGCACTAATGCACCGCACCAGTGCACAAATGCACTGCACCAGTGCGGTGCACTTTTGCACTGCTTTTGTAATAAAGACAAGTGGGCAGCACTTGGACGATAGCTTGTAAACGTTAAATATTCTCCCACATAGAAGAAAATAACTTGTAAAACTTCTGCACTATTTCCGCACTAATGACCTCATTTTTTTCCGCACTTTACCAGATGCCCTGACAGATGTACATGGCTACAGGCTAATAAAGTTAATTAATAAAAATCTAATTTTATAAGTTTTTTTTGTCAGTGGCAAACTCTTCCAAAAGATTTTTAGAACATATTAAATAAGTTTAAATGTATTCTAAGAAATAGCTTTTAACTATATTAAGATTTTTTATTTGTAAACTGGACTGTGAACAGTCTCATTTTAAAATCATTTCCTTCAGTTTCCCCCTTCAAAAGTGAAAATCAAAGCTTTGAGTGTGAGTCAGCCACAAAGGGAGGCCACAGTCTTGTTGCAAGCATATAATTTTATTTGGAAGTTTGTATAAATATAATCAGTTCTGAAGAGATTCCTCACAGTCTAATTATAAACTGGGTATACGTCATAGTTGCTGTAATTAGTACTGGACACAAAAATAATTAATAAGTAACGAATTTTAAACAGTTTAGATTTCTTAATCAAAGCAATGTCAAATTTTTGCCAACTGCCAGTGGTCAAACAAGTTCAAATTTATATTTTTTGCAAATTGTTTAAAGAAGTTTAGTTTTATGTGTTTTCAAATTTTAGTGTTATACTCCTAAGTTAGTAGTTTAATTAAATTAAAACAAAACTTTTGTTTGTATAGGGAAATGGACATGAAGCAGATTTTATGGGAGATGACAGGGTGTATATTATGGATGTTTATAACAATTATATATACCCAAGAGACCATAAAGTTAAAGGTATTAACACTAATAAAAAGCTTGATCATGTAGTTTACCTTAGTATAAACTGATAGCAGGGGGATGGCATTTCTGAGCAGTTTAAAGGCAGGTTGAATTGTAATGTAGAGGTTCAGCTTCATTATGTAAAGCTTGGGAGCAGATTTTGAGATTTGAAAAGGATGGAGCACCAACTTAATAAATCTTTCTGAGTGTCTAAGCTGTGAGGTTTTGTGTGTGTGTGTGTTGGGGGAGGAGGTGGGTGAGGATGGGGGGAGATTGTAGCATTTGTCGCCAGGAAATCAGTGTCTCTGAGTGAAAAGTTTCTGACCAAGGATCATAAGAATTGTACTAGCAAACAGATGAAATAAAATTAATGCCTATTAAAAATATTAACATATCTTTGACTCAAAACCCCCAGTGCTGCCCCAATGATCTATCAATGACGTAGTACATACTTTTGTCAAGATAACATAATAATAGGACCTAGTATATGGTTCAGTGTTTTAATGTCAGTGATGTTAATTACTTTATAATCATACTATAGTTATATTGTACAACTCCTTAATTTTTGTTATTTATTTGCTAGGATCAATTCGAAAGAATGTTCAGTTAAATCATTTCACTTCTGATGAACAATATCTACCTCTTCTTAGAAGGTACAATTTCTGGACTGTTGTTGATAATAGAATGCATAATGTTTTATTGGACCAGGTTAATTTACATTAAGACCAGACTAATTTAATTTCTTGTTTTACGATTTTTACAATTTTAGGTATTGTCAGTCTATTGTCTGTAAAATGAGTGGCCATGTATGTAGCCCAACAGAAGAAATCATCAAAATTCAAGGGCACGAACATGGCCACTGTGATGTCATGTGAAACTGGCCTACCTATTATTTTTATAATATAACTTAGTTTACATAATATACTTTATAATTATGTTATAATATAAATTTTTATTATATTTGATAATATTTACTATCATAATCAAAGCCCCATTAATCAGGAGTTGTAAAATTATTGTAGGTAAAAAATGTTGACCAGTTTTTTTTTTGTAAAATCTTTTTAATAATGTAACCAGTGCCTATTTGTTATCAGAGGATGCAGAAACGATGGCTGCGATCAACATGAAATAGATCTCCTGTTTAAAACTCTAGTTCTGCCACAACTAACATATGCGTTATCAGTATATGGGGCATCAACATCAGATTTAAATTCTGTACAAAATTTCTTAAGGCGATGTTACAAGAGGAAATACATTTCAGAACATTTGATGTAATGGAACTCTTAGAAAAATCAGACAGAGCAATTTTTAAAAAAGTTAAAAATCAACCTAACCATCCATTAAGAGAAATCCTGCTGTCTGTCAAAGAAAGCAGCAAGCGGCTCAGACGGCAGGAAGCCTTATGGCCAAGGGTGAAAACTGAGCGCTTCAAAAACAGTTTTGTTAATAGATGTATTTTTAAGTATAATTTGTTTTTATAAGTACCAGTATTTTTATACATAATTTTTGAATTTTAAATGTAACAACTTTTCATAATGTAATGAAGATATGTATTTTATCTGAGATTATTAAAGACATTATTATTATTATTATTATAATGTTGCCCTATTGTTAAGGTTGAAATTGTAACCTTTTGTGTTTAACCTATTGTAAATTTTCAGACACATCCCAGAAGCACTAGAAGAATTTCATCCTGACATCATAGTTTACAATGCAGGTAATGAATATATTAATTTTATATTAGTCGGAGGTGATTAATTGTTACACAAGGGAAGATTTAGGTGAGAGACCCAGGGGTCCCATGCCCCCCTTTTTTGGCGGCATTATGAGTTTTTCTCATCTTTCATCTTATGATTTTTCTAAATGTCTTAAGTTAGTGCCAATATGCAAAAACAATCGACTAAGTTTAATTAGCCTTTACCTAAACAAGCAGGGGACTGGGTACAAATATTTAAAATTGATTGAATTGAAAAATGAATCTGGCCATCTGAAAGAGCAGCCAAACATTAGTAAATTTACCAAATTTGAGAGTCATTGGTTTAAAGGCAAATAAAATAAGAGAGCTTTGTATGGATTGGAGGGACAAGTGTCCATCCAATCCATACAAAAGTCTCTTAATTAAATTTGGCGATTTTTAAAAGTATACCATGCCTTTGCCTTTAAACCAATGACTCTTGTATTTGGTAAACTTACTAATATTTGGCTGCTGTTTCAGATGGCGGGCTTCATTTTTCAATTCAATCAATTTTAAATATTTGTACCCAGTCCCCTGCTCGTTTAGGTAAAGGCTAATAATTATCAATCTTGAATAGGATTTTTTCTTGCAACATAAACTTTTTAGTGTGCTTGCTCCAAGAGAGTTTTAAGAGAGTTGGAGAAGGGGAGTGGCCTGACTTCTCAAATTTCTGGATTTGCCTGCCTCCTGTTATATGTTATATTAATAATTATTTGATTTATTGAAGTATAATTATTATTCTTGATAATAAATAAATGTAATAGGATTTTTTTTCTTGGGAAACTGAGGGTACAAATAAAAATTAAATATTAATAATTTTATGCCAAAATGTTGTTTGCTAGGGACAGATATCCTTATTGGAGATCCATTAGGAAATTTAGCCATTACTCCTGAGGTGAGCATCAAAAAAGGTTAAATAATAATTAGATATCATAGTACAAACTTGTCACTTTGTTGTATGACTTGATTCTGGCTATCAAATTTGAGCTATTAAGTACTATAAGTATTGAATACCTTTTTTCTTAGACTAGTATAACTTATTAATTACTTAAATCCCAGAGTTTTTTTAGCTTGCAAAAGATCATATTAATTTTTAGTATTATGTAATTAATATCAAGAATAATTTGGCAGTCAACATAATTTGTGTTTGTGCTAGCAGTTCTTTCTGTCATTCATTATTTTTTAATTCTGGTTTAGATCTACACTTTGGGAGCTTGTTTTCTATTTTTAAATATAATTTATATTATTTGTGAACATAATGCTGAAGCTAAAACTAAAAACAGTGATGTATTTTGAAAAGTTTACAAGTGTTGTCATGAAGAAATAAAATAAGTTTTGTTTAATCTATAGTCGATCGTTCTTTAAGATATCCTGAAAGGGTATCAGTCAAGTTTGACCAGATAATATCTTTGGGTTTTATACTGTCAACGGACAGGTGTTTAAGAAACAGTCTGAGTAAGAACTAGGCAAGTCAATGGCAATGGAATGCAGAAAGGAAAAAATTCTGATATTGCTAATTTCCTTTTTTCCAGTTCACTCATTTATTCCCTTCTACTTGGAACAATGTTCATTTTAAATTTAAGAAAAATTCCATGTGGGAAACATCGAAAATCAAAGGTTTTCTTGGCTTTTGTTTTCGAGACTTATGATGGGATAAATTATTATAGCACAAAAGAAACATCGCTCAAAATATAGTTTCATTGCATTTTACTTTAAAACTATGTTGTACACTGCAGGTTGATGTATTCTCAGTATGAAAATCTAAACATGCTGGTGTGGGAAAAGTGAAATGGTGCAGAACAATGGGAGGTACCCTAGTTCTTACTCGGACCGTATTATCAAGATGCATGTTATCCATAGAATAGATTTATAAATTACTAGATAAATTTATCATTAAGTGTAATAAGCTATTAATAATTTTATCAGGGAATTATTGAAAGGGACAGGATTGTCTTTCAAGAATGTCGCCAAAGAGGAATACCAGTTCTTATGGTTACTTCAGGAGGATATCAGGTTGTAATACACAATTTTACTTTATGATATTTTTAAGAATAATTTTTGTTGAAATAATGGGACTGTATATTTGACCTTTTACCAGCTGTGTAATTGGTACAATGAGTATTAAGGGGTCCTTGCCTTTTAAACTCAAGGTCTCAGGTTCGAATCCTAGCTCAATTTAAATGTGTTACTACTACCAAAACCGGAGTTATAAGCACCAACTCCGATGGGCCACTTACAGTTGACTCATAAAAGGAAAGCTTTAATAGCTTTTATATTTATTGGTTATGGTTCTATATTAAGTAGTCTCTGTATACTGGTATATATTGAAAAAAAAATCCCATAGACTTCTTTTCTTTTTAGGACCCTTGGATGGGCTTGTTTTCGATATGTGCAGGCTACTTTCATGATTATCTTTAATTTGCATCATCCTAATCTATGAACTTTTGTCTGTTATTTCTAGAAAAGCACAGCAAGAGTAATTTCAGATTCAATTCTTAACCTGAACAAGCTAAAACTTATTAGCTTAAACAAAGGTGAGGCTTTATTAAAAATCATTTTTTCTGGTTTTGTAAAGTCTTAGCTTAAATTAAGTCCTTGAATTCTAGAAAGAGTCCACAAGAGTTTTCATGTACAAGTCTGTGACTTTTCCTTTACATACTAAATGTTTATTAAAAGTCTTGATTTTTTCCAATAAATTTTCATGAGAATGTGTTGACTTGGTTGAAAGCAAAACGCAATTAATTAAGATAGCATCTTTAGAGCAGACTTGCTAGAGCAGTCAAAACCGGTGGTAGCAGTACACTTAAGAAACTTCCACCGTGTTGTACAATAACCCTTTTCTTTTTACTAAAAGGTTAAGTTTAAAGATACATTTATCATGAAAGAAATATTTTGACATCATATATATATATATATTCATTGCTTAGTTTCAGTTGAGGTTAAGTTCTCTGGTTAATAATTAATAAATTTTCCATACCCTGAACGTTTTGGTTCCTTTTTTTCATAGGATTATGTACATGGAACTATATAAATAATAATTACTATAGGATTAATAGGTATAATTTTTTTGATGATTAATTTTTGTTCTTTTTATATCTGTTACAAATAAAGATGATCATAGATCAAAATTACTCTTTGGTACTAAATGACTGGGATTGTAAGAGAAATTCTTTAAAAATCTTATAAATGATGGCAATTCAGAAAAACAGAGTTAAACTAAATTTACAGGCCTGGGCAATCCTTTGACTAGAAAAATAGTAATAACTTGGGGTCCTAATAAGCGTTGTGGGAAATCACAAAATTAATAACTGTCCCGGGACGTTTATTTAGTACCTAAGAGAACTGTACATTATTTTCCAACATACCAGTAAACTTATTTTCAACTGTTCATTCTTAGAATCAAGGATACAACTACAGACATCAGAGTGTGCAGATAGCCATTCAGGAAACAGTAGTACAAGACTTGGAAGTCCAGTATAAGAAAATATCATTTTTTTAGTTTAAACATAAATTAGCTTCAAGCTGCACAGTTTTAACCAAATATTTGAAATGTTGAATGTATACATACGTACCCACATAGTGGTTTACAAATGACTTTAAGCACCTTTTGGTTCAGATAAAGGTTCAGATAAAATTTGGCATTAAAACTAATTTTATATATCATGTCTGTTGTTCAGTAGTATGAAATGAAAGAATAAATACAATTGTCAGAAAAAATTGGTACTGTATATGCCACAAGTGGGAATCTAACCCACCCTCTCTCTGTTTTTTTGTTAGTAGTACTATAAACCCCAATCAGGTTTGCCACTGTTTATAAGATGTGAAATTCAAGGACTTTTCCAGGTCCTATCAAATAAAAATTGAATGCTTTACACATTTTTTTGAAAATTCCATTCAACAATACACAGACTTTAATATATTTACAAGCTTTAGAATATTTGTTTCCAGACAAAAATTAAGCCTCCCGGAGTCACAATTTTAGATTTTAAAACAATATATTGTCACATCAAAAAATTCAATAAACAGCTTTTTCTTATTTTTGGAAGTTAAGACTTTGTAGGGCCTAAATTTTTTTCTCTCCCAATTCAAGGAATCAGTTTTCACGATTTCAAGGACTGTGGTAACCCTGCACTACACATATAAGGGACCACCACACTGGCAGTTTAACAGTTTCATGATTAGTTGAGTTAGTTTGTGCATGAGGATTCCTGGTTCTATACACTAACCAACTCAGCTGATCATGACTCAACTGCTTTTATGCCTGTGTAGTGGTCCCTTATGGTGTAGTGGTTAGCATCTATCCTGACAATAAAACATTGTATAATTTTTATTGTTTTAATCTAATTTTATACTTGCACTTCTTTGGTCATTTTATAATTTTTAGTGCCTTTTTTAAACATCATACAAAATGTAAGTATCGAAAAGTACATAATAGAAAATTATAGCTTTGAGAAGTACATGTATTTTAAGGTTACATACAAAAGTTGTGTATAAAAATGTTTTAGTATTAGTTTTACTGAATCAGTGAATATCCATTTTTTGTGTGCTCTGATTGGCTCCCATATCTTGGGATATCATGGCTATAATTTTTACTGTTTTGGAGCAAAAGTCGAAATGGAATCTCGTTTTAGAAGAGAAACCTTTAGCATTGATCAAGGCAGAATGAGAAAATGTAAAAATGTCAAAAGTTACAAAAGTTCAGTTGGTCTGTGTAGATTAAGATTTAGATCTTTTCCGAGTTTGCATAAAAAAAATGAATGAAATAATGAAAATGCTCATCACAAAACCATTTATAATTTATAAACACGGATTTTGATTACACATTCTCTACTTTTTTTATCATCCTTTGTATAAGCTGAGCTCCAAAAAGTTGGGGCCATGTTATCAGCTTGTCATGGATTCATGGTGCAGTATTTCAAACATCAAATTTTTGTTTAATACCTGTAACTTTAATTTGAAATAGCATGTTGTTCTAATATGTAAATATAATTATTTATATGGTAAATGTAATAAAATTATACATGGATTGTACACTGCTTGGTAATCATTAATGCCTTTATTTTTTTTACTTCCTTATGTTTCCCTGACCTCTTTATTTGATAAAAATATAATACAGACTGTATGGCTGAAGGTGGTTTAACAGTGGTATTTTTATAAAATTCAAAGACAACTGACCAAAAGTTTCTGTTTTTCCGTTATCTAAGACTTGTTCAACATACAAAATTTTAAAAACCTGAAGTTAAGTAGTGTAGTTAATGATAACATCTTTTTAATCCAACGAAATACAAGTTCAAAGCATGGATTCATATATAACTGTTATTATAAATTGTTCATCTGAAAACTTAAAAAAAGAAACAATTACAACAGTTTATGACTATAATAGATACCCTTGTGAGATAAATCCGTATTTTTATGATGGCAACAAAAATTAATTAAATTCATAACACTTGATCTGCACTTGCTGTACATTTTGTTTCATCTGCTATAATTATATATAGTCATCTTTTAAAAATAAGAATTCTCACAAAATATATTCTGAGAATAACCTAACATTGTTGAAATTAATCTCCCAAATACTGGGGTTTTGGAAAGTAAATAATCGCCACTAACAGTTTATTTACAGTTTACACAAAGAAAACTTCAATCACACTTTCATTATTGTTTCATCTACTTGTTGTATTGAACTGCATAAAGTATGCAGCTGTCGGTTCATTGGTGTACACCTCCTTTTCAAGATAGTTTTGGCTGTAAACAAATACAGAAGGAATAAATGTAATCAGCTTTCAGATGCATAACTGGGATTTTGTGTGGGGTGGGGCTTTATTTATTTATTAGTAAAATACGCTTTATCCAAAAAACAATAAATACACTAAAAGAAGGTTGTGGACTGGTGCAGCAAAACACAGTCTGGCTCCAATTTAAGTGTCAATGTATAGCGACTAGGGTGCATTATAAACTTCTAGCAGAACTGGGGCCGAGCTAGTCCTAGAAAACTGTTTTTAGACTGTATTGTACATGGGTTTTGCAAAATATTATGTTGTCACATTTGGAAAGAAAATTACCAGTCAGCTAAAAAACTTGGAAAAAGTTTTGCAGCTTGGAAAACCTCACAAAATTTGTGGCAGTTGTCATTCATAAACCACAGCTGTGCCTGTAAAAAGTCAGTAATCACATGATTGATACCTACGCTAGTGAGGATGTGGAAAACATGTTACTCAGCTCCTGGTGTTAGTGGCATAATCATGGATATACCAGTCAGTGGCAGATTTACCAGCAAAAACAAACCAATATTTAATTCATGGCATTTATCTGACAGGATCAGGCAGAGCTTTTGGGCTTATGGCATATCAGGGCATCTAAATTATTTTTTTCAGGTATAATTTTATGTCCACTACCCCCTTGATCAACCCTGATATAATAAAAGGTTTTTTAAAATAATTCAAATGGTACATGGATCATACAGACATACATATTATTAACTGAGGAAGGAGAGTATCTCCGAAAATGTTTTTTTATAAAGTTTTAATTATAAATTTTTAAAGTATTTTTGGCCTGAATGGCACAAACGAAAACTACAGTAAAAACATGCATTCTGATTGGTCAACAAGTGTGCTTTCATAGCAATATGATGCATGAAAAAGACAATTGGCTGTCACCAAGTTGTAAGAATTTGCAGTTTCATAAGAGAAATAAATAGAGAATAATACATAGGCGCACGGAGATATGGAATTTATTTTCTGCGCTCACTCATGAGATGTTCAATTTGAACACAAGAAAATAATTTCCATATCTCCAAGCAACTATGTATTATTCTGTTTATTATATAATATTAAACATTTACCGTGAGAAAGCATTGCATAACTTATCCCAAAATTATGTCTACGTATTTGAAAAAGCTTCAGAAATCATTGGAACTATCCAACAGTTTTCGGAAATCTACGGAAAGCTTCAGAAATGTTTAAAAATCTGGTTCTTATGCATTTATGGGTTTTTGAAAATCTTCGGAAATCTTCAGAAGTGTTTGGAAAATCTTTGGAAATTTCGGAAGTACTTCAAAATTGTTTTTTAATTAATTTTGCGTGTTTTGAAAATTTTCGAAAAATCAAGGTCACTGATTGGCTGAAAAGTGATATTTACACATAAAAATATCGTATTTTTACGTGTGTTTAAATATGACATTTCTCAGTGGTAGAAAACCTTATAAGACACTCTTATTTATATAATAAGACTATATTTGCACTTTGTTTGTCAGAAAATAATAATTTTATTAATTAAAGAAATAAAACATGTTCTACCTTCTTCATGGCCCAGTGACAACCTCAGCAAAGTTTGTGAGAATTCTCAAGCAGGTGATCCGCTCTCAAATTCTCCAAAACGTTCGCCTTGGTTTTCACCTGGCTATGGAAGAATGGAATTAACCATGTTTTGTTTCTTAAATATAAACTGGAATGTGGCTAGTTACTTACAAGCTTTTCTGTTCATTGGAAAGTCTTAGATTCTCTTTTGCCTGATCACTTTCCAACTGCTTTCTCTTCCTCTCCAACTCCTTTTCCATCATAATGCCAGCTTTTGCCTGTGACAGTCGCACACGATTGTATTCATCTGCTAAACGTTTTTCTTCCTCCTTTTGTTTCTGTAAAATAGTAAATAAGAATAATTACGATGAATGAATGGTTGCTTGCAAATTATCACAATTCATTAACTGCCGACTCTGACATGAAGATTTAATGGTTTAGTTGTTATAACTCTTTCAGCCCGAGAAAATTTATCAACATCTAACTTCTCCCTTCATAACTCATAACAAAATATTATTACTGATAATGAGAAATAAGGGACTGATCGAGCAGAATAAGCTGTGGAAGTTGAAAACCCAAATTCTCCCAAACTGCTTATATAGGAAGTAAGGATGGTCAGTTGGGAGAATTTACAAACACATCATTTATGTCTGGGGCTTAAAGGATTAACCCTTACAGCCCAAGTCAAATTATGAACCTCCAACTTCTCCTTACATAACTCAAACAAAACAATAGTACTGGCAATGAGAAGCAAGGAATTGATCAAGTGAAATAAGCTGTGGAAGTTGAAATGCCAAATTCTTCCAAATTGCTTATATATAGGAAGAATTGAACTCAGTTGGGAGAATTTAACAACGTGCCATTTGTCGTGCTTGAGGCATAAAAGGGTTTAAGAGGGCAGCAAACTTTCCTAGAGTTATGTTTCATTTGGCAGTTTCTCACCTCCTTTTCTCTGATCTGCTGTTCCTGAATGTATCGAATTTCAGCCAGCTGCGCAGGAGTCATGCCCTTCCACCTATCAGTAATAACCCTGTGCTCTCCAAATGCACTCCTGGCAACTTCAGGGTTTTCTGTTAACATGTCACCAAACACATGGTTAGATATTTCAGTGAAATTATCATCTTGCTCTTGGGATCTTTCCATCTCTTCTTTTGTCTTTCTTTCCTTCATCAGAGCCTCATTGAAGTCACGTTGAGCCATGTTAATAGCACGGCGGCAGTCTGACTCTGCCTTTGCCAACTCACAAGCCCGTTCATCTAATTCACGTGCCTTTAAATCATAAAGTCGATCAGCATGCTTCTGATTGGCAAAATCTTGGTTCTTTTCACCAACTTGTTGTTTGATCCATTCCCTGTGTAGAAAAGTGCAACTGTTGTTAACGTTGTTGTAAATCTAATTTACAGTTGCAAAACATTTAAATGCAGGTGGAATTTTGGAGACTCAGTATCTATAAGCAGCTAAACTAATGAACTTTAGGAACATAATATTCATTTATCCAACATAGAGATTGCGGTAAAGATCCACCATTAGGGTATTTTCTTTTTCAAATTTTCATTTGTGTTTTATAATATTTATAGTTAAGCTGGTAAAAAAAGTCATAAACTTAAATATTTACCTGATGGGAATTGTTCAAAATAATGTGAAATCTAAAAGATGTTGTTCACAATAATAATAGTTAAAGTATTGTTTTATGAACTACCTTAAAAGAAGTTCATAAAAATTTCAATACATGTTAACACATGTGCTAATTATACCTTGCTTGCTCTTGCTGTAGTTTTTTTCGTTCTTTTTCATTTAAATCTTCTCCCAAAAACTTCTGAAGAGAGGAAATACCACATCGTGGATCATCATCTGATACTCTTGCAGGTTTGTCCTTTTTCAGTGCATCTGGATCATTCAAATCCCACTCCTTCCGTGTATCTGGTTGCTGGTGGGACTTGCGAAATTCATTTACAGCTTTATTCAGCTCTCGGATGTCATATTCCTGTCTCTTTTGCAAAAGTACACAGACTTTATCTGCTCTAGTCATATCAGCAGCTGCAACAACAACAACAAAATATTACCCCACAGCAAAAAAAAATGATTATTTTTTTGTATAATGAAGGATTGAAGCTTGACCCCAACCTTCCCACCAATGATTCTAAAACCTTGTTTAAACATTGCTCCAAGACACACAGAATTAATCATATACCCCAAAAACCCACTGCAGTATCAACTATTAAGCTAAGCCAAACCCCTTTACCAGCCTTAGGAGCCAATTAGAGCCAATGCTTATCTCCTGGGTTTCTGTAGTGTTAAGCAGATCTAGATGAGTCAGTCGTCAAGTCACCCTGAATAGGGTACCTAATAAATTAATAGCTAATTAATCTGTTATAGGTTAGTCCCCAGCAGAAACGAGTACTTATTTTAACAACCCAAAACAATGTAGGGAACACAAACTTTTAAGACTTGGCATTCCCTAGGTATGAACCATGACCTTGTGTCTGGAAGGTAGATCTTTTTGCTGTACCAACCATGCCGATTTAAGTGATATTTTCTGTTTTTATAATTTTAACGATTTTATCAAATTCAGTGATACTTCAAAATATCACTCTTAATAAAGCACAAAAAAGTGCACTGACAGTCAGAGAAATGCAGCATAATTCCTAATAGTGGACATCAAGTCCACCACTACACCTATCAGCCTTCCCCCAATCTCCAATCAATCAATTAATTAACAAACTCAATAAACAAATTAAAGTAAGCATTTAAAGATTTAGAATCAGTTACTGCAGATTAAAAAGAACCAATGACAAGTTTCATGTAACTGAAATGGTTTTAATACAAAAATATAAGTACCGTATTTACCCGCGGATAGGCCGCACTTTTTTCCCAGAAAAATGGGACCGAAATTAGGGTTGCGGACTATACGCGGGTACAAGCGTTTGGATGCCTCATTAATATGCAAGAGATCTCACGGTCGTACGCTAAATTGGCATTTTTTTGGTGAAAGTGATGTTGATGAGAGTGATTTCAATGGATTTTAATTTTGATAGGAGAACAAACAAACTTTGTTGTGCAGCTTTTATTGATC
>JAOCPT020436470.1:0-13172 GCA_026546935.2 Palythoa grandiflora | reverse complement strand
CCCCTCTCCTCCCCCTCCCCCTTCTCAACCCCAAATGTCGGTTTGTGGAACAAATCGATATGTGTGACTTTCCTAAATACTGCATACAATAAAAAAACATGTTGTTTTATTTCAACAAGGCCGACTGCAGTGAAGAAATACAATAAAATATAATATATGAAAATATATCAAACCATTCAAATTGTAGAATTATATGGCGCTTGTCATTGACTATAATTATGTTTGTTTACTTTTTTGTTCAGTTTGGTGGAGATACTGTTAAAATCATTTTAAATTTATACTTTTTTAACAAATTATTTACTCTTTTTATTTGTTGCTATTTGATGTAATTTTTAAAGCATTGATCACTTTTAGTTTAGGAATAGCCAACTTTCTGAAGATGGTTGGTGTCGTAACCCAGCCATTGAAAAAGGTACCAATCCAATTTCTTTTTTTTAATTTCTTGATTTTCTTCAAAAACATTTAATTATTATAGCAACATTGTACAGCTGAAAAAGATATACTGTTCATAATTTCTTACAAAGTCAAAATTAGTCTTCCAAAAACTACATTTACTGTAATCCATAATAAATATACCCAAAGTGCTAAAAAAAGTGAAGTTCACCATAGTTAATTTAGATGTCAGGATCCTTGGATGCATCAAACAGCAATTGGGAAAATCAGTGTTTTTCTGACTTGAATTATGTGTGTAGCTGGAAAAGTGCATGAGCCCACTCAGTTGACACAATTTACTGGTATCCAAGGTTAATTTTGGACACATTGTCCGTGAAATATGACCTCAAAACTCAGGAAGTGGCATCTTAGCTGGAGACCAATACTTTCATTTAAAATTTTTCCAGGGACAAATTTGCCCTGGACTCACCTAAAATGGCACAAGCAAAAACCTCATTTCTCATCATCAAGGGTTGGAATTTCAGGTTCACTAAATTATCATAAGAGGTTTTTAAAGAGGATGCTATTGTTGCATTTTAATCAGCTGCTTTTTGTAGGAGATTCACTGTTCTTTTCATTTTCATCATGCATTGTTGATGGTTGTTTTGTTGTTGTGTTGCTGCGTGAATGTTAGCCTGTTGTGTGCCAAGTACTGACAGTGATTAACCTGGCAATATTGTAGAAGAAAAGCAACTTTGGAACAATAGATTAAAATAAATATTAATAATTAATATCATCATGATGATTTGAAAAAAGATTGTATTATTTGTTTCAGTGTTGTGCTCTTCAGAACTTTGCACAATTGAAAATTGAAAAAAAGCCTCAACCAAAGTTTCAGTTTTACTCTCATTCATTGAACCATAAAATAAAAAATAGTTCCTAACTTGCAAATTGCTGAGTCTCATTCTCAACAAACTTTTTGTTCAGCAGTAAGTTGAAATGTAGTTGTATTAAATAATTTTATAGCCTGCGTAGCTGGCGTCGTGTAATGAGGAGGAAAAATCGAAAATTTGCCATATTATTTGGACCCCATGCAGGACGAGTTTGAGAGGACTGGGAAGGGGAAAGGTCGTTCAACTTCTCCCGCCCCAGTACCTCTCTTAACCTCTCCCCAGTCTTTTCGATCGAATTTTGGCCTTCTCACAAGACTGCCAGCTATGCTGGCTATATTAAATAAGATGCATTGTAATAATCAATTCATTGTCAAATCAAAGCTTGATTTCAATTTTTTAGTGCCTCACCTAAAGAAGTAATCAGGATTTTTAGGAGTCCAGGAAATCCTAAAAATTTTCATCTAAGCCCTGTAAAATCTCAGAAAACTATATTTAAAAAATAATCTTGCATAGTTATACCCAATGAGCTGAGATCTCTCACATCCCGACTAAAAACAGGAGGAAGGAGAGACCTCTGAGAAAAGCCACTCGATCTTTTGAAGCTGCTGTTGTCCAGAAACCTGGATGTGCCAGTCTTGTTTGAAACAGCTGTCTTTTGGTAAGAGTGCGATGCACATTGCCATGTGACCATATCTTCCGCTGACTTTTAAAAACCACATCCAGCACAGAGGTGGGGATGACGTGCATAGTGGCATGAAAATAGTTGATCATGCTTGTTAGGGATTTTTAAAAGTGGCTGTTTGTGGAGGTCTCTTGTTTTTGAGGTAATAGGAGAGATCTCTGATTACAGGGTAGCATAGTTGTCAGTATTTAAATTTATTTTCTGTAGATGATGATGGAAAATTGGTAAAGTTCTTTTCAAAAAAATAAAACTTGCTCAAAAGGCCCTAAAAGATATTTGGAAAAAAAAGCAAAATAGCTGGAAACCTGGGGAAGTTTCATATTCTAAAGGTTTTTTATATATCCCCTGATCAATGATGGCGGAACAAATAATAAAATCACTATTTTAATGTCCACTGTAATCCTGCAATCACTAGCTGCTTTCACTGTAAATTAACAGCCTTAGTCTAGTTGAGTTTCTTTCAATTGTTATTTAATTAATTAAAACCACTAATCTTTTGGTACTTTTAATTTAGTGAAATGATGGAAATTTTTTACATTATTCCTAAATTTTGTGGTTATTTCACAGACAAGCAAAAAAGACACTATTTCTAAAATAGTTAGTGAAAATTTTTCTTCCCAGCCTGCTAAGATGAAATAGTTGCCCCTTGCTATGTTTGTTAAGAAAATCACAGTACCATTGTGTAAGAATCTTGAACATTACATGTAAACTTTGTAATACGCTGTTTTCAGATACAGCTGCAGTAAGTAAGTTGAAGTTTTAAGATTGTGTTAGGAATATGAAAATTACCAAAGCTTATGAGGAGCAATAAAAATTTAGTAAGCTGCTGTTGTCGTGAAGTTATTATTTTAGTAAGTATTTAGGACAAGAAAACTAAACACATCCTCTGTGCTATATGTGCGCAAGAACAAAGGTGAAACACCGACGAAGTTGTATATATCTATACAGTATTGTCACCATAAAGAGCAGAAGGCTATCACTATGCCCGTAAAGAGATGTTAGCTGTAGATATAGTGATTTTGTCCAATACGGATGTTTTGTTACAATGAACAGGTGACAAATATTTAGAGAAAAAGAAAGGAAAAAACGTTATACCACCAGAAACAAGCCTCTGCGCGAATTTGTGCGTACATACACAGGTCTCTGTCTGAAAAATTCCTGGCTACGCGCATTAAATAAATGTTTATAATAGGCCTTTTCTCTCAAGAAGTATCTGCTATAATAACTGGAAATTAAAGTCAAAAACTGGGTAAACGTTGAGAGTCAAAAAAATATTCCTTTCTTTTCTCTCTGTTCTTTGCAGTTTGACTGAGTGAGTTGTTTATTAAATTGAGTTGTTTATTAAATAAGTAACTTAACTAACTGGGGGAAGCTTTACTTTAAAGAAGTGAACATACATAAGTATATCAGTTGATTTGTCTAAACGAACAAAACAAGGACAATAATTATTAACTCCTCTTGCAGAGCTTTTGTCGTCTGAGTGTTTACAGTTCCCATCGCTCCGCGTTCTTTCTCAGCATTTCCTCGTTCATCATTGGAACAGTTGGCTTGTTCTCGGTGGCTTTATCTGTATTGTGGGCGTAGTAATCTGCGGGCATAGCCGTGGATGCCTTTAAACATTCTACAAATAGACAATTCAACAACGTGTAAATACTTTTACTGACTAAAAAATTATACCATTTAAGAAGACAACGGGAATTTATTTTTGAGGATTTTTAACCAAATCAAAAAAATCGAAGGTGTGCCGCAACACTGCTAAGATCTACAACTGACTAAAGTTATCATTTGTAACACACGTACAGTCTTGGAAAACCGTTTGCTTTCTTTTGTCTTGTGGCGAAAACAAAACGTGCAACAATATCAATCATGCAAGGTTGAATCATCTAATTCTAATTATATGGACTAAAGTGACAAAAAAAGACAAACCAAACTTTTAAATTCAACTCCTTTTTTCATAATGATTTGAAGGCAAGACGAAAAACGCTGAAGATGCAAAGTTTGTTTGTATGCACAGGATTTTTTATAATGCCTATTGTTGCGTGAACAAACATGTTTTGAGACTGCACCATTTCTAAAAATTGAAAGAGAAAGAAAGAATAAAAATTGAGCCACACAAAAAACATCTTATTAACTTCGTTGGTCGATCCGTACCGTAAGTTATGGACCGCGTTTTTACCCTCATATTCCTCGCTCGCACTTTGCGCTTGACGCAGCGATGGGAAAAAAACAAAAGCTCGGGTCGTTACTTACGCAACGGACTTCATACTTGGTCAATAAAAGTTATTTAATGAACTATCGGTTTTTACATGGAGTTTGATTTTAAATAGCATAACATTTGTACAAGATTTACGACAAACAAACATTTCAAACTGTGCCGAAACATATTTATACCTTTATTGATGACAATAGATACATACATATCATTAACACCAACATTTAGCACTTTTAAAAAAAATCAACGCCTCCACCTTGCCATAATGACCAGATCAGTCCCTAAAGTAAATAAAATATTAAGTAACGATCCAAGTAAGAACTAGGGAGGCCGACGGCAATAGAATGCAGAAAGGTGCTAATTGCGATATTGTTAAACCATTAATCTTATTGGCTAACCTTTGAAAATCGACAATATCTTCATAAGTAAGCTAATTTTTTTCTTTCCAAATTACCTACTCATTACCTTCTAGTTGAAACATTTTTGTTTTTAAATTTAAAAAAAAAATTCATTTGGGGAACATCAAAAATCAAAAGGTTTTCTTGGCTTTTGTTTTGGAGTCTTATGATTGGATAGATTATTATAGCACAAATAAAACATCGCTTTAAAATATAATTTCATTGCATTTTACTTTAAAATCATGTTGTAGACAGGTTCATGTATTCTCAGTATGAAAATCTAAACATTCTGGTGTGGGAAAAGCGAAATGCCGCAGAACAGTGGAATTTAGTTCTTACTCGGACCATTACTTAACTGGCAGTAGCTATCGCTAAGTGCTATCGAGCAGGACAAAAACTGTACAGTCTGTAAGAATTATAAATACTCTTTTGAGTGAGACTGAGAGCATCTGATTGTTGTTTAAACCAATGTCTGTCGGGCAATGATATACAAAATAGTGCGTTGTGAGAATTCTATCTATTTGTTAAACTGCAGGTGATTCGATGACTACTGATTAGTGTACATTTGCCAGTTTTTCATGAATGCTACAGAACAAGTAGAGCTTTTTTGCAGTCACAAGCGAAAATTTCTCACCATAGCACCAAAGAACAGCGATACGATTGGCTAGGATCTCTTAATTGATATCCATCGATTGACTCAATCAAGTCAAAAACTCGCGCTGCCGTTGATTCAGAAAACAATCGAAGAGAAAGAATTCTCACTACAATTGGTTCACTCGAAAACAATAGAAAGACTTAGCATTGCTTTTTAAGTTGCGCTCGAATCGAGATTTTTTCCGTTTCTTGGAGCGGTTTCATGATTTGCTGCCTCACAATCCTCGTCTTTTTTACAACTTTCATATTCTCTTTTCCAACTTGAGAACATAGGAAATACAGTTTAAAACAATTCCATTTTTTTTTTCATTTTTATAACTGGGCCTGGAGGAGCTTGCATCTTGATCTAAATGCTCACAATCACCAATTATCCCACGAAAAGCCCAGGAAATGTTTGTGGAGTGAATTTTATTTGTTCAAAAATAGTTGTTGTTCCAATTGCGCAAGTCATTTCTATTGAACAGCGGTTTTCTGCATGAAAATACTTATAGGCTGTCGTGCCAACCGCAGTAGCTTTACTTGAGTTTTTGCCCCATAGCCTCGTTTCGGTGTATTTTCATGCAGAAAACGCTGTACCGCAATAATGACTGGCGCACTGGCATAGCAGCCAGCCTCGCTCACCTTTACCGTCATTTTTAAGCACCCTCCGAGCACACAACCAGTCCAGCAAATCCTCTTTTTGGTAATGAAAATACCACGCTGTCAGTTGTTCCTCAAATTCTTCCAGCATTTGAACACACTGTGTAACCGGCACAAATAAAAAACTGGTATTATATCATTCCGTTACTTTCACACAAGCATTTTAATTTTCCACAACTCTCATGAAATACACGATTTTTTTATAAGAACAACTTTATAAGAACAATGAGGCTCAAATTTGCCAAATTTAAGAACAATTTAAGAACAAGCTCAGGCAGAGGCTTGATAACTAGAAAAGTTTTTGTTATAGAAAATTGACTAAAACGCAGCGATACTGCATAAAACATAAAAAGATTCACTTTTAAGACTACTCAATAAACAATGAAGGTAGTTCGTTTCTAAATTCAGGTATACAATACATGTGTGGCGCAAGCCATTTCATTTTCCAATACCCTGTTATTTTGTTATTTCTTCAATAAAAACCGCTCACAGAAATAAGAACAATTTAAGAACAAATTGAGGCCTAAGTCGCCTAGCCTGCGTAGCTGGCAGTCTTGTGATGAGGAAGAAAATTCGAAAATTTCCATATTATTTGGACCCCATGCAGGACAAGTTTGAGAGGACTGGGAAGGGGAAAGCCGCCCCAGTACCTTTCTTAAACTCCCCCCAGTCTTTTCGATCGATTTTTGCCTTCTCACAAGACCGCCAGCAGGATAGAAGTCGCCAAAATTAAGAACAATGAGCCTCGGCAAAATTTACTGGTTCTTATAAAAAAAGCGTGTACTTTCACAGAAACAACTTAACCTTCCATTACTCTCACGAAATAGCTTTAACACCGTTAAATGCATGTATTATTACTTTTGCCTTCCGTTACTTCAATTCAAGTTTTATCAACCTATTCACTATTCATTCATTATATACCTTCATCTATACAAAAACATTAAAATGTTCCAATAGTCAATACTTTTAATTTGTAAATAGGTATGATTTTACAAGTTTTTTCTTAAAAAATAAAACCTTGAAGGTAAGTACTAATAACCCAACATTTCTCATTAAACCAAAAGCGCTTATACTATTTATAGAATAGCGTATCATGTCTCCTAAATCTCTGGTTACCTTGAATTTAACCCTGACCATTTCGTGCGTGTGGTCTTCGATAATCTCATCGGGTGCCTGGAAGTTTAGCTTAACTTTTGAACGTGACGATATGTCTTCAATAGCTTCACGAAGATGACTCATGGCTGTAAATGGTTGTTTAATATTAATACTTCATAAAGCCATTCCAAATTAAGTAACCAAAACTTTCCTCTATATTCAACATTGATGCAGCTTTTTAACCAATTGATGTGAAGAAAATACATCGTGAATAGATTGGTCTTCAGAAGAACATATCTACCGGATGGCTATGGCACGCGGGGTGCATTGAGAGGGGGAATATTCGCATATACTGGCTATATGAGTATGTGCCACTGATCAGGTTATGGTTTTCAGACCATCCAGGCTAGAACAGGGTACACAATCCACGGACATTTTCGTAACGATATGATGTGATTGATGAACATTGCATGCCATTGAAATAACGTTCTAGAATTCTGACTAGTGCTAGAAAGTTCAGGCACACATTGTATGACATTGAAAAAACGTTCTAGAATACAATCAAAGAGAATAATGGACGTTTTACGTTTGAATTAGACTGACAGGGATGTATTTCTTTTTCATATTAATCTCAAAATTTAAAGTGTAACTAACCCCATTTTGAATTTTAACATATTCGGAATCTATCTTATATGTTGCACTCTTTCTGTGAAAATATTTTTTGATTTGCTTGAATCCCTTTCGTTTTATTGCGTCGCGAAATTGCCATTTTTGCTTCAAATTTACCGCCATTTTGTACATGACCGAGCTCATAGGAGTATGGGTTCGATTCTGAGTTTTACGTCACTCACGGCTTTTTGAATCAGACCCTGACCCAGAATCTACTTCTAAATCATTTACCGCGGCAGCCATGAGTTACAGAATCCCAATTGCAATTTATTCGACTAAGATTTTACAACAGCGTTTCGCAATACAAACAATGTTTACAAAAATCCAGGCCGTGAGTGACGTCACAGCTGTCTCACCCCAGACTTCCGATATTCATTTCACTGCTCGGTGGTAAACCAAATGCGCATGATATTCAAAGGCGTATAAAAATAAAATACTCGGCCGATTTTCATAATTATTTTATTTATTTTAACCAGTGTCTCCACAGCTTTCAGTGGCCAAAAAATCCGAAAAGGGGTTAGTTGCACACTAACAATCCAGACTGACTGATTAGAGTGGTACGGAGACAAAATATTCTAACCAATCAGGGTGACAGTGTTTTAAAAACAATACGAGCACCGACTGAATCAAATAAACTTCTAATTGTTAATAAGAATATCACTTACAAGCTCTCCACGAATCTGGATGCTTGAACGGAAAAGCAAGTCCGTTGTCAATAGCTGCTACATAAACTTTTGGATGATTCAACACGTCCCACTCCCCCTGAAAGAAAGAAAACGTAATCATATCGGATTTTGTTTGAGCTTCGAGGGTGGTGTTATTAGCGCAGTGGTAGGATCCCTGCCTTCTAGCCACAAAGTCCCAGGTTCTACCCCCGGCTCAGCCAAGTGTTGAACATTTGTGTGACCTTCTTTTCCGCCAAAGCTGTCATCCTCCCGAGGTCTTTAAATCAAGTACCTGCTTCTGATGGGGGCTAACCTGCGACGGATTAGTGTCCCGTCCAGGAGTCAATGACTCTCATCCGCTTAACACTAAAAAAAACAGATATAATTACCGGCTCCAATGGGCCACTTAGGCTCGTAAAAGGATTTAGCTTTTGCAATGTTTTTGCAAAGATCTGATTGGCTAACCATAGCTTCTTTGAGCAGTGATTAGTTAGTAAAGGAAAAATAGGAGAACGCGTTGCACTCCCAACAGTTTCGTTTCGTTTAAGTTGTTACGGTATTACGGCTGTACTGTATCCTGCGAGCAGAGATTTCTTATATTCCCATTAGAAACGAGAGGAAAGAGAGACCTCTGCAAACAGCCGCTCGATTTTTGTGGCGAAAGGCCTTCTGGGAAGGCTTTCTCCACTATGTCATGGCGTTGAGTGAATGAAAGGGTAACCATCTACGAGCTTCTGACGAATGAACTTCGTCAAGAATTCGTATAAGCGATCAATTCCGGAAAGAATACGAGGACAAAACGAGCGCAGCTGACCATGTGCTTTCTCTTGTCTCCGCACGCACGATTTTGGTGACTTCGAAGGTGAGTTTTGCCTCTTATACTATGTATTTTTAAATACGAACAATTCCACCCTGAAACGAAAGGAAGGGCACCATCATGTCGTTTTTGCTCTTAATTGTGCGAAATAGACTTTATTTGATTTTTAAATTATTTTTTCAAACCACAACACCCTTTTGGTTTTCTATTCAGCCTGAGCCATATGCAGCCATTGACTGCCTATTTTTTGAAGCTGCTACCGTCCATGTACCAGTCTGGTTTGAAACTGGTTTGACGGCTTTGTGCCCACGCTACCATATCAACCGCTGTCTTTTGGCGAGACTGCGACGCTTGCTGCCATGCGACTGTATCAAAACCACGCCCAGCACAGAACGTGGGAATGGCGTGCACGGCGTTGGTTGAATTTTCTGAATGAATAGCATCTCGTAGCCAAGACAATCACATTTGCTTCTGCATTTCTTTAGGCTTAAATTACACAAAGAATTTATGGAAAATATTAAGTTAAATTTTGTATCTCAACGGAGTTACAAATCCACGTTTGTTTGATCAATCCACGCATATAGAAATAGTAATAATCTTATACTTACTCCATCTTCTCCTTTCACTGAACCTTGGACTTCTGGAGTGTTTTCATACTTTATCAACCAGTTGTCGTTGCCACGATCTATAAAAACCAAATTCAAAGTGTTATTTTAAGACTAAATACCGATTGCTTTATTTATTTAAAACAATAACTGCTAAGTAAAAAAGAGTTTTTAAGCCGGTGACACACGGGCCAACTTTTTATCGGAAGACTCCTCAATTTTTGTCAGTGACAATTTGTCGGGACCTCAATCTTCTGAAACAACTTCCTCTCCTGTGGCAGCTATTTGAATTTTTCCATGTGATCACGTGATGAATACTACTCCATGATTGGTTAAACAAAGTTCTCCCGACAATGTGCCTGACTTGGCCGCAACCCTTATTACTATTTTTATATTTATTGGCCGATGTCTTTTGGGTCAAAAAATGAACAATCTTTGTTGACAACAAAAAATCATTTTTTTGATACTTTTTGAAAATACCGCACACGAGTCGAATTTTTCATTTCTGCCAAAAAAACTCGGAAACTTTCCCACAAAAAAATGGCGGACCTTTAATAAAGGTATAAAAAAATAAACACTTGAAGCATTAGCACGCTAAGAAGAAAAATTTGAAATTGAAAATGTGGTAGCATGTCAAGTCAGAACGTAAGAAGTGACTAAAAAAAGTAACTGACAAAGGAAAAGACTCTCTAATTCTGTTAAATAATGAATCAATGATCATAACCCGTGTCAAATACAAACTATATATTTTTTATATGAATTGTTTACCACAATTTAACAGAAAATATACAGGGTTGCCACTATTTACTGGATGTAAAATTCAAGGACTTTTCCAGGACTTTCCGGGATATTTTCAAGCAAATTATTCTTGATCAAATAAAACTTGAATGTTTTACACATTGTTTTCAAAAATCAGTTCAACGATACACATACTATACTAACAAGCCTTAGAAGATTTGTTTCTGGACAAAAATTTAGCCTTCCAGAGTCGTAGTTTTTATTTGAAATTGTGGTCACATCAACTTACTTTTACTAATTTGGAAGTAAAGAAAGAAACTTCTTGGCCCATTCCACGATTTCCAAGGACCACGACTCAAATTCAAGGACTTTCCAGGGACTGGAACTTTTTTCCCAAATTCCAGGACTTTCCAGGATTTTCATGGACCGTGGCTACCCTTCATTTTGCTATTTGTCAACTTAGGTATGAGATCGAGGTGAGAGGTCCAGTTTCTCTAACTATGCTTAGCCTCGGCTTCAGGCAAAGGCTTGGTTACATTTTAGGGACTGTTAACTGATTGATTTGAAAATACGTCACCTGTGTTTCGAATTACGTAGTCCAGGCAAACAAGCCGTTGGAAAAGGTTAAGGAAATCTTTACGAGTCTCAGCGGGTAAAGGATCAGATTCAAATCGACGTAAATGCTGCTCTGCATCCTTGTATCCTTCAACAAATGTCTGCAATGAACCAACCTGAAATGCACCAAGTGAACATAAGTATAGAAGATCAACTTGCAGATGACGATGATGATAACCATAACCATAACAAAAGCAATGACATCGACAACAATTATAATTATAATAACAATTATAACTATGATGATGACGATGATGATGATGATGACATTGGTAATAAGACATTTCTTTGAATAAATATCAAAGAATAAAGATTTTTTGAGGAAAAATGACGGCCAAAACGTCGCGATTCTTATGAACTGTGTCTTTTTTCATTTAAAAGACTCTGATGATGATGATGATGATGATGGTGGTGAAGGTGATGATGATGACGATGATGATGATGGTGATGATGATGACAATAATGAACATAAAAACTTTCTTTGACTGAACATCAAAGAACATAGATTTTTCTCGGCAAAATGAGGGCCAAAAAGTCGCAATTTTTTTTACTTTGATGATGATGATGATGATCATCATGATAATGATGACGAAAGGAAATTTCTTTGACTAAATCTTAAACAATGTAGGTTTTTTTAGGCAAAATGGCGGCCAAAAAGTTGCGATTTTTATTGACTGTGCTTTTTTTCATTTTAAAGACTATGATGATGATAATGATGATTATGACAATGATGATAATGATAGCAGGAAATTCCTTTAACTAAATATCAATGAATACAGATTTTTCTTGGCAAACTTATGGCCAAAAAGTCGTGATTTAATAAACTATGCTTTTTTCATTTCATAGACTCAAAATTTGTCAGAAACTTGCACAAAACTAGCCATCGTCAATGTAGTTTACGAACACCAAAACATGTATTTACCTTTAATGGCAGTCCAGCTCTAAGATGTTTACCAATGCTGTCTGGAAATCTCTCTGTTGCAAACTTCTTTGACCGTGCCTTTGCTCTATCGAAAGCCGTGTAGTTAAACGTTTCACTCGCGAGTCTTACAACCTTCAAACGAATTTACAAAATTATTTAATATACTGATGTTTACTGTTAAAGAGCTTCAAAAGCACTAGGCGTTACATTTTTCATCTGACGGAAAAAAACAACCAAAAAGATACTTTCACAGTCATGCGCAGTGTTCATTTCCCAATGATTTGGCGGGCCCCATATCTTATATCTGTCACGGTGTTTCAATAGAAAGTACTTCTACTATCAATGAGGTGCGCAGTGACAGTGTGTATTTCCGTACTATTTTGTCAGGGCCACAGGCTTCCATGATGTTGGTAAGGCCTAAGGCCCACTAAAAGAGCGGGAAATGCGCACCAAAAGAGCGGGAAAGGCCCACCAAAAGAGCGGGAAAGGCCCACCAAAAGAGCGGGAAATGCCCTCCAAAAGAGCGGGAAAGGCCCACCAAAAGAGCGGGAAAGGCCCACCAAAAGAGCGGGAAATGCCCACCAAAAGAGCGGAAAATGACAACCAAAAGAACCGGAAATGCCCACCAAAAGAGTGGGAAAGGCCCACCAAAAGAGCGGGAAATGTACATTGCGCAACAACAACAATTTTACCTTTATTCTTACTCCATACATTTTTTTGTGGAAAAAAAAAATTAAATATCTTGCGATACCAACTTCCAAAAATAAACTGAAAACTAAAAATGCTTGGAAGTTGGATTGCATTCTGAAATTGAAAATTGTTTTTCGGTCGGAGCTAATTTACGAGAATAATTTTGAGTACAATAGATTTATATTTGTTGTAAATAAATACAAAATAAATTAAGATTACAATTACACCAGGAAATAAAAAAACAAAAGAATGAAAAGAGAGAGCACACTATCATCAGTCTTATTATCTTCTGGAAACATGTTATATTTCATATATGCTGTGGTTATGGCACTGAGAAATCTAAGGCCGTGGTCACACATGGCCCAGCGAAAGTATACTTTCATTATTGCTATAGCTACCGTCTGCTTTAAGTATACTTTTAGTGTGACGTCTGATTTTAGACAAAGCTCCAGCACCCGACGCACGTTCTAAACTTCAAACGGGCCGACGTCTGCTTCAAGTAAGGT
>JAOCPT020435601.1:0-13173 GCA_026546935.2 Palythoa grandiflora | reverse complement strand
TGGCTCCTAATGGAATTAATGAGCGTTTTTCATTCATCTGATTTATAGTTTTGACCTATGGCCTTTCATCTATTTGCCTTTTTGTAGCTGTATAAACCCTTCATTTTCTCAGTTTTTTCAGATGCTCTGACGAAGGGCTAACGCTCGAAACGTCAGCTTTTAAAAATTCCCACGGCGATGATAATTTGTTTATCTACATTACTTGAATTTTGTTAGTAATACAACAGTGAAATGAAACCCCTACCATCTCCCCCCCGGGGGACATGTGAGATTTTGACATCAACTAGTGTCAAATGTTATCAAAACCCTCACCCCTTTGGGACACCTTTTTCCTTCAGTACAAATCAAAGTGCATCGAAAACGCACCGATATTTCCTCCCAGGGTACGTGGTGGGGTTTCCATATTTTTCAAAATCCCCGGGTGCCTTAAGGCCCACCGTTTCCCGGATTGGGGAGGGGTAGGCGTTCATTTGACTTGTACATAAACTGTTTTCGGATTTCTGCCTTGTAGTTGTAGGGTGCTAGATTTTGTTGGTTAGTTGTCGTCGATAACATAATTCGTGATCACGCTGTTTTATCACCTCAACTTTCAATCAAAAACTATACAGTGATCAGGACTGATGGTTTGACGATAAGATTTTTCTTTGCTTTTCTTCAACTTCTTATGGCCGAGAAGCCAAGCTGCGACGACTGCTGTGAAAGTTTGAGGACAACGTATCAGCCAAAGACACTATCCTCCGATATATCTACAAGCCAGAGAGTGGTTTACTCTATACGAAATTTGTGTGAACTCAACCAAATTATAAATAAAGTTTAATTTTCTATCTTGTTTTAGTATTACTCAGCAGTCTCTCGATAAGTAAATTCAATCATTCACTTATTTAACAGAACTCAACGATTACCTGAAGTGTTTTTATACGTCGACGAGACAGCAAGGTTATCGAAAGATAAGAAAGCAGCGCCATTTTTAAAGGGAAGGAATCGATGCTGCAACTCTTTGCTTCCGGTGTTTACCGTCATTGCGTTGTGTGTCGGTGCGCACGTTAAAAAGCCTGCCAAATCTCTCGAGCTTGATTACCGTCGTAGCGTTGTGTGTCGGTGCGCACGTCAAAAAGCCCGCCCAATCTCTTGAGCTTAGATTCTGCTTGATTGAGTCAAACGGCTTTCTTGATTTCCCATTAAAAACGAAAGTTTAATTTTGAACGTTCAATGTTTGTTTAATGGCCGACAAAATCGGAAAATGGATATCAAATCGGAATGGGTATATCGGCGATACCCGTCCTACGATTTTGTATCACGTGATACGCTTTTGCCAATAAGAGCGCAAAAATCAATGGATTTTAATTTACCAAGTTTTAGATAAGTGGTTTGTTTGTTACAGATAAAATAGTCTGTTGCGGTTCAAAATTAAGAATTTTTCATTGTGCTAGAGTGTGTGCTATTGTACGACAGTATCTTGGAAACAATGGATAATACAATTTGATTCAAGGATTCATTTTGACCACAACATATATATTATCTATAACGAAAAACCACTAGAGTCTAAATATTTTTTCTACGATTTCTTCAGTTTTCGGCATCTTTTTATAACAATGTTGTAAACTTTTTTACAACGTTTTGCAAAAGAAGTGTAGCAAGGGGTAAATCTGCTAGAACATCTATAATTATGTAGTAAAAGAATGTTAACACAGACATAATAAAACTAGAATGCAATGAAACCTATCTATGATTTGCTAGTTTACTGGCGCGTAGTTCTTGCAAGATAACATAGAGAAATGATCATTTCTTACGATTTTGAAACTAAAACGTCCGTTCTAAAATCAAACAGCCCATTTTAAACCCCGGCCACGTACTGACATTCCACATTAACTATTCATTATTTTGCTTTTCGTTTTGCTGCGAACTCTCTTTTGGCTATTATTTACTTTCATTGAAATGTTTTTTTTTCTGTGGCATTGTTTGTTCAAATTACCACTGCTACTTCGTTTTAACCTTTTTTATGCTGAACTTTCAAAAGTCAAAGCTTCAACTCCAAGGAGGTTGACAGCTTGTAAATTTCTTGAAACAGTGAACATTCATTGAATCTACCTTTCAAGGCGAACAAAATGAATGGCCACTTAATAGGGTTTCATCAACTGGTTCAAAAGTTAGAATGGTTAACACCAATCATTTCTACTCTTCAAGACAAACAAAATGAATGGTCACTTAATAGGGTTTCATTAAATGGTTTAAAAGGTAATGAATGACACCATTCTTTTCCTCTCTTCAAGACAAGCAAATCAAATGCGCACTTTATAGGGTTTCATTAATTGGTTAAAGCGTAAATGAATAACCGACCATTCGTTTCTACTCTTCATGCAACACAAGCGATATGAATGGTCAGCTTATAAGGTTTTACAAACTTGATAAAAAGTTGGAATGAATAACTCCAACTGAATCATTTCTTCTCTTTAAGATGAGCAAAAAGAATTGTCTCTTAATAGGTTTTCATCAACTGGTTCAAAAGTTAGAATGAAATAAACTAAAGAGGTAAAATGGCTGGATATTATTAACTGTATATAAATGAAAATTTTGCTTAGCGCCAAAATTTTAACCCCCTTTTATCTGGTTGACTTAATTGTATTTGTTTCATGTCTTTCTGTAGTGTATCTTAAGTTTTTATTCGATAAAAATGGTATCTCTTTTTAGTTTTCTGGTATTCAGTTAGTGCAATTCAGCAAGGAAGTCGAGTTAGTGCAATTCAGCGACGAAATCGATTTATATATATACATTATGTCAACAGATGCTTTAAACAGATCTCCGTGAGAGACGTTTGTCTTGCTTAGAGCAGCTTAACATAAATCAATATCTCAACGTTTGAACCGTTATTTTAAATGATAAATCATTGACTTGAAAGGTAAATGTGCATTGTTCGTTGTTTTAACAAATTCAGAATTTGACAATCATCGTCAAGTCTGGCAACTTTAACTTCTGAAAACGCAGCAGGACAATGGTGACATTAATGACAACGAAACGCCTTGTTTAACTCTTTACAAGAAGGAATCTTTGTAATTATGCGCTCAATTGCAATTCAAAGCATTTGTTCTTTGTGTTTAGCTTTAATTTCTTCTAAGCTTGTTTCTTCTTGTCGAAATCATCCTATACTTCGGCAGACTTTTTGGTTTAGCTCAACAAACAATTGCCAAACGAAATCCGCGTTTTTAAACGAAAACACTCAAAAATCATCCACGCGACCTTTTAAGAGATCCTTTAAAACTGAAGACTTCTTTTAAAGGATTTAAAATAATCTGCAGGTCCGGCTTTGGGGAAATTGAAAATGAGAAAGAAAAGAAAGTGTATTTTTGCAAACTGCAACCTTATTAAAATAAAACATGCTTGTCAGTGATTTTTGAGTGACTAGTTGTGTTTTTTTGGCTTAGTATCTTTAGGCCTTAATTAGATTCAGTGATCGATCTAAAAAAGAGCGACAAGAAACCAATGCATGTACACAAATTTGTAATTGTGTATATGACATTGGATAAGTCGCTTTTAATCCATTTGTATGTAAATCAAACTTATTCTGCGTGACTAATGGCCATTTAGAACAATTTGCTAACGAGAGTTGAAAAGACTATATCGCGTAAATGCCCAAGAATAAACTTTTACTTCATGTATATGATTATACTTATGCTTGCTTTGTAAAGTTGAACATTGAGTTCATGTATATGATTGTACTAATGCTTGCTTTGGTAAGTTTAACTTTGAGTTCATGTATACTAATTAAAACATGTTTTTACACAAAAACTCGCAATCTAATTTTATTTCATGTAATTTAGTAAGAAAAGAATCGAAACGTCAGGAGAGGAGTTTGTTTGCAATGGAGATTGTCAGCTCTTTTTTATAGAACTTTTCACACAGCTATATTAAGTTTAAAGTGTTATACAATTCAGAAGAGTTCTGAAAGTATTAAATGTAGCTCTTCCAAGAGTCTATACTCGCTGAATAATTCTTACAGATATCGATAACAATGTTGAACTGAACTAATTAATGAGTTAGTTGAGTGAAAAATTGGATTTGTGTTTTATTATGTTGAGTAAAAAAGAAACAATTGTGAAAGTTGAAATTAACGTCAAAACAAATCCTTTCATTATTCTTTACCCATCGATCAAATAATGAATTCTTGTATATAGAAAGCGCCTTGTTCTAGAGAAGGAGTTTAACTGAAGGGGTTTTGTTGGTGGTTAACAGGTATCCCTTTGTTTCCACAAAGTACCTTTGTTCTTTGATAAGTTAATTCAAAAGTTATCTTTTATTAAGGGAAAAACTTTATTTATAAATCTGAAGGGCAATTTTTACAAATAACCAAAATGCACTTTCTTGTAACTTTGTTTGGAAAGAAGCTGCAGTTTTGTTTATGAGTTGCCAATGCGAAACGCAAGTCGTAAAAGTTCAATTCCATTTACCGACTAGAAATCACTATTTATTTAGTTTAATTTAGCTTTCAATAGTATTCACAGTTTTGCATTCATTGAGGAGCGAACTGAACACTGACTCGAGCAAAAATATAATTGAAAGTTTTTATTGTTTGTAATTACACGTCGTGTTTACACAGATATATGTTACTCTTCTTGGCCCAACTCAATCAACGAGTTTCAGTTATGTTTTAAGGTTTCAAGTAAAGTATTGCGAACCTTTCATTGTTCACGGTCATTTAAAACGCAACAGGGAACAACATTCTGATTATTGTTCTTATTAATTGTTTTCAGAAAATCAGAGGCTTTTAAACGATCTAATGCGTTTTAAAACAACACGTGTTTCTTCATTGTGATGTTTACAAAATTCAACTAGTGTTCAGATATGAACTCTGTATGTGTAGTTTAGACATGTTCATCCCGTTGTAGAAATATTTCTTTGTTTTTTTTTATTCTTCTCTTTGAGAATCAATGCTCTATGTAATTCGCTCAACTACATTTTGTAGTAAACACCTTGTTTTCTGTATTTATTAATTCAATAGTTAAGGTCCGGTCGCACATACATAAAATCCGAATGTCGGGCCAAGCTATTTCGTCCGTCCATCGGGGAAGGATGAACTATAGAGGCAGATTCCGGTAGTAGTCGACTGTGTACAAGATGGTGATTCATTGGTATTGAATGCGAGAGGATTGTTCCAGGTGGACCGTATGTTAGCGGTAAGGCGCCACAAGCGAGGTCCCGGTTAATGATATGAGGTCCACAAGGTGCTTTCAGATGGTCGCTTAGTGAAGAGTAATGCGAAGGTAGAGGATAAGGTGGAGGAGCCTCTGTGGGAACTGTACAACTTCCACAACCTGAGAAGGGTCCAGGAGGCAATAAATGGGAAGGCATTGGACCGCATAGAGACGACGGCGGCGGAATTCCGAAACCGTTAATATCAGGATATCCACTCATATACGGGCCCAAACCAGGCGTTTTCATTTTTGGAGATGCTTTCGGTTTCCGTTTTGGTTGATATTTGTATTCGGGAAATTCTTTCTTGTGCAGCTCTCGCAGTTTCTTCGCTTCCTCAACGTAGGGCTGCTTTTGATCCGGCGTAAGAGCATTCCATTCCATTCCTAACCTTTTACTGATCTCGGAGTTTAGCATTCGGGGACATTCCTCTGCAATTCTGCGGCGTTCCCTGCGAGACCAAACCATGTATGCGTTCATAGGGCGCTTAATGTGTTCACTTGGTTTAGTCATATTTGAGTTAATTTCGTTTTCAAACACCGAATTTCGTATCAATTCAGTTGTTAGTTTTCTTTTATCTGCTGTTGAACACAGATACACCTAACACAGATGTTCTTTTATAGCGGCAGTGAAGACTGTGTGAGAACAGTACACTTGTTTTGTTTTATAACCCTGTCCCAAACAATGGGCCATATGAATGGCTTTCTTGAAAAACAGTTGACTGTGTGAATAGAAGGCCCTCAATTATTAATGGCCAAAAAAATAGAGAACCACCTCGGCTAATGAGTGCTATTCTAGTCTGGCGATAGAAAACAGGAAATTTAATGAATAATTCATCCAGTAAGAGTGATTGTGTTTGAAAACAGGTGACCGCGATTCCCTGCAGCTCTAAATCACTCCCGGCTTTCACGGTCGGCTTCAGTCAAGTGTTTTTTAAACCACTTAACTAATTAATAATGGGAGAACAAAGAGCATTTCAAAGAAAACGTCAAGATACTCCCCCATTTAACTATAAACAAGTGTTGACACTAAAGTCTTTAACACACGAGGGTTGTCTCATTTGTGTTTTTTTTTGTTTTCTTGTGTCATGGAAGATTTTTTCTCTAGCTTGTTCAAACGTGTCGTTTGATGAATCCTTTGTGTGTTTTAACAAGTTTAAGCTTGTTTCAGTATGTCAAGATTTGTACTTTTTTGAGAGAATATTTGAAATTTGTGCCACTGAAAATGTGTACAAAGTTCTGTTCTTCATTTGCGTTGCTCATTTCCTTGCCTTGTGGTCAAACACAACCTGTGCTTTGGGGCTAGATGACCCAAGAGCTGTGAGTTGGGACAACGTTCTATTCTCAGGATCAGTTAGTAAAATGGAATAGTTACTCTGGCAGCTCACTTTGAAAATCTTCTATTCGCATCGTTTTGTTACAAGGGAACTCTGCTCTTTAAAAACTATGTCATTATTTACAATCCTTTTGACACGCCCTATCGCTGGGAAAATCTATATAATGAAAAAAAGCAGCAGGTAATGAAGCGAATCAATCAGAATTTGGTTAGATAAAGGCGGCTAGAATTATTTTTTTTATTATTTTGCATTTAAAGCTAAAACTATTAAGGTGTTCTTTAATTACCAGACACGTGTGTTAAAACTTCTGAGTTTTGAAAATTAAGTTTTAGCATCAGACATAAAATCACAACACCGGTTCAATTGCATTTAAAGTTCAAGAATTATGAATATGGACAGTAATTTAAACGGAGAACACTTTACTTTGAATCACGTGCCCAAGGATTTGCTCTCGGTTAGACGCATAAAATGTTTTAATCAAAAAAAGATTTACTAATTCAACCAAAATAATCAGCGGATTTTGTTCATCATCAGAGGGAGAAACTCTATAATGTGTCTGAAGAGGAAATATGGAACTAATTAGTGTTGTGAAATTGACCCATCCCACTGTAGTTGCCTCGGTAGCTCGGTGGTAGACACCAGTCATGAAATCAGTGAGTCGTGGGTTCGATTCCTGCTCGGGGCATCTGATTTTTTCCAGCATTTGTTCTGTTATTATTTCCTATCAGACACATCAGAGTTTCTCTCTTTGAAGATAAATAAGTTGCTCAAAATGTTTCGTTTGTATATTGCAATGCAGATTTTGCTTCCATACTCTAAAAAGACCTTTCTGTTTTACCAGTATATTGTTCACGATGGCTGAAAAAGTTGGAAAAACATTTTTCATTGGTTAATCGCTTTCTCAGCATTTATTGCGACCTTTAAAATATTTTACTTATGGCCACGCAAATTAACCGGAAGTGGATATGAACAACAAACGAATAGTGTTCAGATCGAGTTTGATTTGTTTGAATGTTAAGTTGCTCTTGTGTTCAAGAAAGTATTAAATCATTGTCATGAGTTGATTATATTAATCGAATCCAAAGTATTGCTTCGATTGTTATAAAGCCGAAGCCAAAGTATTTTTAAGAACTGAACATAAAAGTCTGTCGTGTTTTTTTCTTTTGTTAACACGTGTTTCCATGACGGTTGACAGCGGTCTCATAAAATGCGTAGCGTCCTTTGTGCCAAAACTCGTGGTACCTTGCCCTGGCATAATAGCAGATGTTTTATTTACTTTGAATAACAGAAGCAGCAAAAAAGAACAGTATAAGCTTTTGTAACGATACAAAAGCTGGTCCCCAAGTTCCTTAATGATAAATATTTTTCGATTATGTTTCATTGCATTTGCAGCTTAACAAAAAATCCTTACAAAATAAATTTAATTTTTCTCGTTTCTGAATAAAAAACTCAGTAACTTGCTGTTCTTTGGATTGGAAATCGAGTTTTTGTCTAAGCGAGGAATCTGTTGAATTTAACTTAAACAAGGGAAACAAAAACATTATTGAAAATACAGGCGTATAGAAGAAGATTACTGACTGTATTCATATGGTCTATAGAGAAACTCAAAACACCAATTTCCTTGTTCTGTTAACAGGTACCAAACTTCTTTTCATGAGAGCATGTGGTTTTGTGTAGTTAATTAGAACATAATTTATCCGCTGGTTTTCCTTACACACCATTATAAAAGCCTTTTGGTGTCCTTTTTATCTGAAACAATATTATTTAGTTTACGCATTCGTGAATGCCAACTCCAAAGATTTTTTCTATTAGCGTTAATCCATACGAACAAAACAAAACTAAAAGTGCAACCGGTTCTAGCTCTTAGCGTGGCAAAATTAACATTTTCAACCAAATATAAAATATCAGTGATTATATAACGGTTTGATTATGGTGTGTTTACCATTGTTCGATGGCGTGTTTATTGTCGTTTATAAAATATGATTAAAACTAACTAAAGTTGTTGTGCTTTTTGTTAATGCTTTATTCCAAACTAGCGAAATCTTTTCTGGGCCAGTGGCTTGTAAATAAAGGACCTACGAACGCTGTTCTTTCCTTATACCATTGAAATCCTTCTGAAAGACAAACTAAATGTGTTCACTCTTGATTATATACATAAGTAAGCTTTTAATTAAGAACCTGTAAGTTTTACCTAGCCGAAATTTTGTTGTGTGAACGGTTAAGTAAAAGTTTAAGAAGTTTTTCTTTGCATAAACACGCTTTTTTTTATAAGAACAACTTTATAAAAACAACGAGGCTCAAATTTGCCAAAATTTAAGAACAATTTAAGAACAAGCTCAGGCTGAGGCTTCATAACTAGGAACGTTTTTGTGGCAGAAAATTGACTAAGACTTAGCGATACACCATAAAACATAAAAAGGTTCACTGTAGAGACTGCTCAACAAAGAATGAAGGTAGTTCGCCTCTAAATTCAGCCGTATACAATCACGTGTGGTGCAAGGCGTTTCATTTTCCAATACCTTTTTTTATTTAGTTTTTTCTTCAAAAATACCGCTCACATAAATTAGAACAAATTAAGAACAAATTTATGGCTGCAATCTCCAAAAAATCAAGAACAATTTGCCTCGGCAAAATTTAATGGTTCTTATAAAAAAAAGCGTGTGATTTAAGACGGCAACATAAAAAGTCATGAGTTTGGGTGAATCAAGATCATCTTGAAACTTCGACAACATTCACTGCTGTGTTCGTTTATTCAGCTGTCAATCACAAGCGAGACACGAGGTACATAATCTATTCTTAAGTAATTTGCTAGTCTCGAGTTTGAACCGGGAAAAATGTAAAGTCTTACTTGACTTGAATTTTAAAGAACTTTTACTTAGGTGACCTAACATTTAGGATGAACACAAATAATGACTCGCTTATTTTATGCTAATAAAGTCTGGGTACAAATAATATGTCTTTTCAAGGCGACAGTGTATTCTAAATTCGAGAAGAAAAACACGTGTTTCATAAGACTTAAGCAACAGCTCACTTATAACTGGGTCTACTTGGCCGAAATACATACACACTATGTACAGCAGGATTTAAAATTTTTGTGCTTTTTCAGTTGTTAACACAAACATACAGTCGTCTGCTACCACGAAACTTCATAGTTATTTTCCTGCTTTTATGCGATTTTGCCTTTTTTTAGCGAAGCTCCCTCGGAGCACCATACCTTAGAAAAAATGGAAGAGTATATCCATCGAGTTGATTTTGGATGGTTTCGTGTTTTTAGCGGAGCTCAGCGGAGCACCCGATACTTTAAAAGAAATGGAAGAGAATATCCATTGAGTTCAATTTGGATGGTTTTGCGTTTATAGCGGAGCTCAGCGGAGCATCCGATACCTTAGAAGAAACGGAAGAGTATGTCCATCGAGCTCATTTTGGAAGGTTTCGCGTGTTTAGCGGAGCTCAGCAGAGCACCCGATACCTTGGAAGAAATGGAAGAGTATATCCATCGTGTTCATTTTGGATGGTTTTGCGTTTCTAGCGGAGCTCAGTGGAGCACAAGATACCGTAAAAGAAATGGAAGAGTATATCCATCGAGTTCATTTTGGATGATTTCGCGTTTCTAGCGGAGCTCAGCGGAGCAAGCGATAGCTTAAAAGAAATGGAAGAGAATATCCATTGAGTTCAATTTGGATGGTTTCGCGTTTTTAGCGGAGCTCAGCGGCGCACCCGATACCTGAAAAGAAATGGAAGAGTATATCCATCGAGTACATTTTGGATTCGAGTTTTTAGCGGAGCTCAGCGGCGCACCCGATACCTTAGAAGAAATGGTAGAGAATATCCATCAAGTTCATTTTGGATAGTTTCGCGTTTTTAGCGGAGCTCAGCGCACCACCCAATACCTTAAAAGAAATGGAAGAGTATATCCATCGAGTTCAATTTGGGTGGTTTCGCGTTTTTAGCGGAGTTCAGTGGAGCACCCGATACCTTAGAAGAAATGGAAGAGTATATCCATCGAGTTCATTTTGGGTGGTGTTTTAACGTTTCTGTCCGTTCGTACGTGCCCATATATACCACAGAGAAGCTGGTTCAAAACAGTCGGTTACTTAGCTCTGCTTTTAGTCACTGCCATTGACTGTCAGTTTGTTTCGTGGCCACATTACTGTGCTGTGTGCTAGAGTAATTTTTTTCGACTCTTCACTTTCAGTCATCTCATCTCTTTTACTACCAGTTTTAGCTGGAGGCTAACCTGTGACGGATTAATGTCTCCTCAAGAAGAAGTTCAAATTATAAATCAATATAACACTTAAAAACCGGGCACATACGCCCGAAGCTTTGCAAAGAATCCTTGGGAATGTTGTTCAGTTTTGCTATGGTGTGAGACAAACAGGTTGCATTTTTAGATTACAGTATCGCTCGGTTCCTCTTAACCAGTAAGAAGTGTTTTATTGTTAATATGGCTGTGTAAATAAAAAAGAACATCGTCAATTAGATTATTACAGTCCTGCTTGAACTTAATAAAATGAATTTATCCTTTGTAATGTTTTATTTTTTAATTACGTGAATCATACAAGGAATGTTGTTATATTCCATAAAATTAACTGGAGTCATTAAAAGATACGCGCAATACACCTTTTTATCGTTCCTGAAAAATAACCGGGCTGCATGAAGCCGAGCTGACACAGTTAGAAAAGTGGAAATAATCATAAAAACGACACTGGTTAAAAATCTTTTTACGAGACTAAGTGGCCCATTGGAGCCGGTGCTTATCTCCGGTTTATGTAGTGTTAAGCGGATGAGAGTCATTGACTACCCCTAGACGGGACACTAATCCATCGCAGGTTAGCCCCCAGCAGAAACTGGTACTCCTTTTATCAACCTCGGGAGGATGAAAAGCTGAATCAACTTTGGCGGAAAAGAAGGTCACACAAATGTTCAACACTCGGCTGAGCCAGGAATCGAACCTGGGACCTTGCGGTTAGAAGGCAGAGATCTTACCACTGCGCCAACCACACTGGTTAGCGTGTCTATTATTTCCACTTCTTTAACTAAGCCAGCTCACGTTTAGTCTCGGTTTCATGTTTCAGGCTAGGTTTTCTTTGGGCACTGTGAAATGGTCTGTTTTTGCGCAGCTGAATCAACAGCAGTTCATACAGAGCTTTGGAAAGAATCCTTGCTATTGTTTATTTTTGCTGCTGTGTGAGTCAGGTTGGCGAAGTGGTCATCAATGGCGTCTCCCGCCTCCGCAATATCGAAGCCTGGGCTCCACTCGTGGGCTGAGATTTTTTGATCACAATCTGATTTCGAGGGTTTTTTCCCTCTGTAAAATCAACTCCCATTTATTTATAAGAGACCACTTCACAGTTCTCAAAAGGTAACCTAGCCTGAAACATAAAACCCAGGCTAAGGGTGACCTGGCCTGAAACATGAAACCGAGGCTAAGGGTGACCTGACATAGAGAAGGGGAAATGATAGACATGCTAATCAGTGTCGTTCTTATGATAATTATTTCCACTTCTCTGACTGTGCCAGCTCACAGATAGCCTCGGCTTCAGGTAGAAGCTTGGTTACTCTTCAGGAACTGACTGTGAAAAGGTCTGTTGGCTTTGCTAGGTTAGCTTAGGAACGAAGAGCCACCCTGTGGAATGCTAATAAAACCGTTGTTAATATTGTTATTATTATTATTATTATTGGTTACTTTTCAGGAACTGTGAAAATAGCTATTGGCTGTGCTACGTTAGCTAAGCAACGAAGAGCCACCCTGTGGAATGCTAATAAAGCCGTTATTATTAATATTATTATTACGTATTATTATTATTACTACTATTTTTTGATATACTCTTGTAATTATTATATTTTAATATACTTTTGCTTCTATTATCATAGTAGTAGTAGTAGTATAGTAGCTATTTGCAGTGATTCTTGTTTAACTCTCTATTGTTTATCTCGTTTCATTTATTTCGTCTGAATTTGTACTTAGTATTTGCATATCTCTTTACAGTGATCTTGATTATTACCAACAAGCCATTTCAGCGAAGACGCGAGGCTGGCGATGCAGGCAGATCATACAGCCGTGCAGGAGAATGTGATCGAGATTGAGCAAAAGGTGAGATTTTATGGCAGAAAGCAAAAGCTGACCATTGTTCTCGGGTGAGCCAATCGTATTGCTACTTTCCATTGAGAGAGCCAATCGTAGCACGCGTTCTTTGATATGCCAAAGTTGTGCATTCAGCAGGAAACTTATCAAAAAGTAGAAAGCCATTTTGAATGATAATTAAACTTCAATGCGGTAAATCTCGTGTGTGGAAAGTTGGCAACCAACGTACTCTTTTTTATGACAAGCAGGCAACCCATTGTACTCTTTTCCACGACAAGCAGGCAACCCAGTTTACACTTTTCTATGACAAGCAGGCAACCCAGTGTACACTTTTCTATAACAAGCAGGCAACCCAGTGCACACTTTTCTAAAGCTTCTTGTATTTTTAATCAATAAAGTTTGACTGACACAAGAGCAAATATAAAGTAAAACGGCAAGATTTATTCGACGTTTCGGCATCCTCTCGATGCCATTTTCAAGATTGAAATATTCGTAATGCGGTGTTATAAGTTAAGGAATAAGCAATAGTAAAACACTTAATGCAAAAGATAGTTCAAGTTCACTAGGT
>JAOCPT020434737.1:0-13175 GCA_026546935.2 Palythoa grandiflora | reverse complement strand
CGTGCATCTTTGTTTCAACATAAAGGACCACAAAGACCATGGCAAAAGCTGAAATTTAGAGGAAAATTGACATTAATATCATTAATTAAGATTTTTGCAATAACAAAAGGAGGCGCCAAATTGTCCAGGGTTTGCTTGATTGAACTCAAACTTTTCCCGTTAGCTTCGATCTTTTGAAGCAAAATCATAACTAAAAAATAAAGCTGCAACTGGTACGTACAGTTGTGAAATCTGACAAAAAATTCCAGTCTTAGAGATAAAAAACTGGAGAGGGACTTTACAACTCGATAGGTTACAGCATTTTTATTTGTTTCTTAACTGGTAACCAAAGAAACTTCTGTTTGTAAGTTACTTCAAATTTGGTCAAGTAAAAATTATAGGCCCAAACAAATTTTTGTCATTGACAGTAGCTCAGTGTCAAAACTCACAGACAAACCACAAGGTAACCGGCACAAAGAAGATAAAAAAAGAAATTAATTTCTATAATTAAAACCATAAAAACAGCAGGTTTTGCATAAATCTGCGTCACACCCAAGACTTTCGATACTATTACTCATTGTTACAACAAAACTTTCATAATGGAACTAAAGATTACGCTTTGCTCCGGGGTGACGTTTAATTGCTATTTTGGCGCAATTCTCGTATAGGGTCAACGTAACTTTTATTCGAGCAAGGAAACTCTTTTTCATAAAACGTTAAACAACCGGTTTAAACCCTGCTAAACAGGTTAAGCTTGATCGGACTTGAGTGTTTACAATCTGGACATTTTCAAGCTGCTTCTCGAATTATCAAAAAGAGCCAAGATTCATGGAGTTTGCATTGCAACTTCGAGAAGGTTCGAATTATAGATCTTGTGACTACAACGTCAGAAAAACGGCATTTTTAGGAGCTAAGTCATAGGGCAATAATGTTGGAAAAGTTTATTTAATGTCGAAAGAAAAACTTGACCTCCCCAAAATTGCCTTTTCACTTCGCTACGTTAATATAATGGAAAGACAAAAGGACATGTAAAATGGCGTGCGGTGAAGCACAGAGTTGTTTATGATCTTTCAAAAAAAAGGACAACCGTGCTAGCTTTCATGTTTAGTTGTTTAATTCACCTCGAAGTATTATAACTTCAAATCTTTTAAAGTAGTTAACAAAGTATAAATGGAAGTTAATTTTTTGTCAGAAAACTTAAATTATGAAGATAAATAAATAGTTATCTTAAATAATTAACCAGTAGATTGGGAGAAATGACATTTATTTGCTCTCGTGCATATTCATAATTAAAAAAAAACGTTCCCACGCATATAATGCCTGATATCTACTTTTAACTTAGTCGATACATTTACGACGTATTTACCGAAACTCGTCCTCAGTTAAATTAGCAGTAAATTTGATGGCAGACTGAAAAAAAACGTTTTCGCAAAGATGACGTCTTGCTTATAATTAGAAATATTTAGCAAACCAATATATAGCACAGCTTTCAAAACAAAGCTGACTTGTTAAGGCAGAGATAAAAAAGGACAAAGAGTGTTTCCGAAAAATTGAATTACAATACGAATAAAAAACATGCAAAATAAAAATATTTTAGTACGAAACCTTACGTACAAACGAACAAAAATGTCCAAGAACAAGTTGATGAAAGCCTGTAAAGTTTCCATTCATCTTTTTTGCCTTGAAGAGTAGAAATGATTTTCCTGGCCCGCTTCGATTAGACATTCTGCTACTTGCGGTGCCAGGTTTGTTATTGCACGCAATTTTTGTTATAAAAACAACCTTATAAGAACAACGAGGCTCAAATTTGCCAAAATTTAAGAACAATAATTTTAACAACAAGCTCAGGCTGAGGCCTGATAACTAGGAAAGTTTTTGCAGTAGAAAACTAACTAAAACATAGCGATACAGCTTAAATCATAAAAAGATTCAATGTAAAGATTGCTCATGCAACAAACAATGAAGCTAGCTTACCCGTGGCCAGAAATGTGAGTCTAAAGTCAGCCGTACAATACACGTGTGGTGCAAGGCGTTTCACTTTCCATTGCCTTGTTTTGTTTTGTTTTGTATTTTTCATTAAAAACAGAAATAAGAACAAAAGCTGAAATCGCCAATAAATTAAGAACAATGAGCCTCGGCAAAATTTACTAGTGGTTGTTATAAAAAAGCGTGTTCTGTATTCTGTGCAAAATATAATAAAGTTGTCTTGTCTTGTCTGTTTTGACTGATGTTATTCATTCTAATTTTTCAACCAGTTGATGAAACCCTATAAAGTGACCATTCATTTTGTTTGTCTTGAAGAGTAGAAATGATTGCTGTTATTCATTCTAACTTTTGAACCAGTTGATCAAACCTTCTAAAGTGACCTTTCATATTTTTTATCTTGAAGAGTAGAAAGGATCGGTGTTATTCATTCTAACTTTTGAACCAGTTGATGAAACGCAATAAAGTGACCATTCATTTTGCCTTGAAGAGTAGGAATGTTTAAAGACTAATTTTTAGTCTTCAAAATTAATTTTTAAGTCTTAATTTTAAGTGTTTAAGATTGAGAAAAAGTTCTGAGTCTCAAAGATATATACAATTCGCCGAACATCAAAACTCTAAGCTTAAATAATACATTTATGTCTTGTAGATATGAGATTGATTTCGCTACTGTTGTCACCGAAGATTGCACAATATTCAGCTCCCATCCGGGGCTCACTGATATCCGTGGCAAAGGTTCTCAAATTGAGTGCGCTCTCAACTTCATTTATCGCGTGTGTGTCCCAGAAGCAAAGAAAGCTGAAAATGAGCCCAGCAGTCTCGACGCCCATTTTTACTGCATTGATTCTGATCTGGGTAAAACGGATGGTTGGATTGGCCGTTTGTATCAAGCAATGAGAAGTGGAGGAATAGATTACACAATTTCTTATTTCCTAAAGTACAAATATGACGATATGATCACCGTTAACTTCTCGTATCCTCTCATCAGCGCTCTAGCTGGGGTTGCCGTCAGGCAATGCATGACGGGTATTTTTGCTTTCAAAGGATATCTTCTTCAAGAGCTGGTACAACATACGACATGGAACCAAGACTGGCGTAGGTATGGCGTCGACGTCTCCATACTGCTTACCTCAATTCGAAAACGTATGAGAATGGTTCAAGTGCTTCAGGAATCACCGCTGAATGGCGAGGTTCATTTCAGCCAGGAGTCCAAAATGTTCCAGCAAGTTTGTAGCAGTTTGTTTCGTCAGCTAGAACTTCACGCCATGACACTTAAACCAAAAAGTGAGGTGTGGTGCCCGCAGTTATGCACCAATGACCCAAGTTTGTACGATTTTAGCAACCTGGACTACACAGGCCTGTGCTCAAAAGAGGCAAGCGCTTCACATTATCTGCACTTTTTCATGAAACTTTACGCAAATCGCGGTTTTAAGGCCAATGCTAAAGATGTTCTAGGTCATGCGTTATTCGACAAAGTCAAGTTTGCTTACAACAGACTTGTGGAAAGTGACCTTGGGTCGGTCACCGATTATCAGACACCCACAATGATCCCAGAACACAAAGCGTCCGAGTACGGGAACTGTTTATTGCGAATAGGCAGTGAAAACCTTCTCAATGCAAGAACTTGGGCAAATATTGTCATGCAGTCTTGGAAATCGTTTTGTCGACTCAAGTCAAGGGAAGGTGTTGAGATGGCGATAGAGCGAGTTGCTGTGTTGGTACTTCCATGCGTTTTTCACCTGAGGTGCCTCGGTCTCATTGTAGAGACCTGGGATCTAACATCATATCCTGATACAGAAGAGTTGGTCCAAGTGCAACGAGACGAGTTCATTAGAATGAGGAGTATCCTTTTTGACGATACAAACAACAAATCGGATAATTTTGTACAAGTGTAAGCAACTAAACTTAGCTTTTTGCCTCGTGGTTGACTTATAATTAAATTTAACTGTTGTTACATAATATGTCAACTCTTACCCTGCAAAACGCAGTTTCAAATAGAGAAAGATGTAGACATGATTGATGTTATTCATTTTAACTTTTGAACTAGTTGACAAAAATCTGTAAAGTGACCATTCATTTTATTTGTCTCGAAACGTTGATTCTGAAAGTGTGTGTTGTATATCACGCAATGCAGAAGTTTGCAGTTTATGCGAATTTGATAACACTTGGATTTTTGAAAACTTAGCAGGAAAAGGGTTTGTTTGGTAAATGAATGTATAAATCATTTATTTAAAAACACAACTAGCAACTACACGCTGAATTACTTGTGATAAAACATATATTTACATAATAATGTAAATGTTTGAGTAGAACGTAATTTTTAAAACTGAAATTTTAGTGAGTCCGTATCTCAGGCCCGTACGTAAGATATTTTGTAGGGGGTGCGAGCGAGCGTCGAAAGCACTAGTATTCTAGAGAACGATGGGGACGTGTCCCCTGTGAAACTTTAACATTCAGGTTGTATTAAAACGTGCCCTATGCGTTTTACTCTCGGTTGGCAGAAATATGAGAGAGTTAAAAGTGATTATTGTCTGTGCCGTTTTTGCGGCAATTTGTGATTTTCATTTCTTGCCGTGGGCCGCTTGTGGCTGTCACATGTTCCTAGCTATAGGGGGACGCATACGCAACCAACACCGCCCCCCCTCCCCTTGCGTATGATCCTGTATAAGGCCTTTGAACATATTAGATAGATTTAGCAGACGTCTGAATTTTGCGCGCGCACAGAGAAAATGGCACGAAAGACGTCGGGATCGTGGGAGCAACATTTTCTGTCCGTATAAGCCGGCAATAGTTCGTAATATCGAGGTGTTCGCAAGGCGAGATTTCACGCTCAAACATTAAAGAAATCCTCCGCTGCCAAAAAATGTCTTACATTTGTTTAGTTTGTGTCCGTATTGAAAAAAATGCTGACTTGTAATTCATGGTGTTAAAACCAAAACACTTCGCATTTTAAAGGTAATGCTATAGTACACGAGGTAATGCTACACGAGGAATTTTTTCGTGCAACTTGCCTTGCAACGCCGTTGCGAGAATGCGACATTCTGGGCAATGGTAAAAGTCCTTACTGGACAAGTTGAGACATAGTTGCGGAGATTAAAATCCAGTTTTACGTTTTGCAACGATTTCGGTCACAACTTTCAAATTGCAGGAATCATTGTGCCGCGTAACACCTCTTTTGCAACTTGTCTTGTAAGGGCGTTGCGAGACAATTTGCATGGAAAATTGCCACGCGTGTGACATCATCTTTAGACTTGCGGTAAGCTCAAACAATAAAGTTGAGATTTTAAGTGAGGATTCAGGGCACAAAAGCCATTGGGTTATATCCAATCACGGGTGAGATTAATGAAAACATAGCCAAAGTTCTAGACTTGCTCAGTTTTATCGGCTCGGTTCAGATTTTGCAACGAGATGGAGTGGTCGTTATGGTGGTGAGGCTTGTAAACTGACGAATTTAGGACATTTGAATGATTGAGGATGTCCAGGTATGAGTTTATTTTAGTAAGATATTCATCAGTTACTCTGGGTTTAAAACAAAATTCGAAGAAAGAATGATTTACTTGTACTGCAGCGTGTGCACTTATTCGGCAAGTCAGTTCCTTACACGCGTTTCTTTTCTTCTCGGGCCACCTTGGCCTTAAGTCTTCAAAAGCTATCGAAACACGACGAATTACAACAATGCATGTGAAACGGCTAAATTTATATCTTTTCAGAACAACAAGACCCGTTTCAAATGCCGAACTTTGCACGTGCCAAAACCAATGCAAATAAAGTAGAACATTGACAGAATTTGCTCATTTTCATTTTATTCGGCACATCAAAACTTCGGTAGTTTGCAATATCGTGTGGAGTACTTTGTTGAGACGACATCCGCACAATTGTGCAGCGGAAGATTTCTTTAAGAATATTGAAATTAAACCGAAATTGTTCAAGCACGCCTAAGTTTACTTATTTCTTTTGTTATACTCCGGTTTTCCTCACTCATACCCGTCGACGAAAAACGGCCTGCAGTAATTGGGGAAACCTGCTGCATGCAGTGACCCTATCCCTTCGGAGATAAAGACTAAAGTTAATACTAATAAAAAAAATAATATTCATCATCATCATCATCATCACCGTCATCATCATCACCGTCATTATCACCATCATCATCACCATCATCATCACCGTCATTATCATCATCATCATCACCATCATCACCATCATCATCACCATCATCACCATCATCATCATCATCGTCATCGTCGTCGTCGTCATCATAATAATGATAATAATAATAGTAATAATAACAAATGATTTCTTAAAACATAACGAAGCGAATATTAACATTATAAGCCGACGTTTCGGTGTCATCATGACACCATTCTCAAGGCAAAGATTGATTTCTAAAGTCTCTACGAATTAGCATAATAACAAAGGATCACAAGTTATTCAAGTAAATACCTTTGCGCGAATCGATATAGGGACGGTTTAAGTTTTTTTTTATGAAAAGCGTCTCATTAATTAGATACCAAATTTGTTAGAGCATTTAGTAAGCACATGAAATTGTTCTGAGAGACTAGGTGACTCGATATATTTATGATTTATATATTAAAAATTATCTTTATTTTCTTTTTTATCATAGTGACAGTATACATACAGAATCAATGTGTTTGGAGTTTTTGTGTTTGAGAGTCTATTATAAAAAACCCTTGTTTCAGTAGAGTAGCTAGCTGTGACGCAGTACCGTTACATCTACACAGATAAATATTGTATTTTGTAAGTAATATTTGGTAATCGACGCTCTTGGCAAAAGGGCTTTTATCAAGTAATTTTATCTCGAGCAGGACGATTGTTATATAATAGATAAAATATGAGCAGAAGACCTTAAAAATGCGAGCCGAAGGTGAGCTGTTTCAAAGCCCATAAAGGTCTGACACGAACATTTTATCTTACTTATCAATCGTCTAGGTTAGTTCTATCATATTTTGCTAATATTTTTAAAATAAAAGTTGATCTATTTCAGTTTATTTAAAGTAAAGATTACGCTGAATAACCGACGTTTCAAAAACTCCATGGTTCCATTTTCAAGGAGTTACGAAAGGTGAAAAATTCAGTTCTTAAACTTGTGACAACAATGGCAGCAATGGTGGTTACGAAGCGTCGGTTATTCAGAATAATATTTTATTTTAAATTGATTCGTTATCCAAGTTCGTTTTGATAAAAAAAGTTGATCTAACCTAGAAACTCCAAGTTTTATTACATCCAAATATGCAAGAGATCTTTATGAAATTTAAAGATGTTCTTCACGATAATGATTTCTTTTGTTAATGTTTGATGAATTGCGAGGCAAGCGTGGCCTAGTGGTCAGGGCGCCTGACTTGAATGCGGTTGACCCGGGTTCAAGTCCCGCTCTGACCACTAGTTGGATTTGTCTTCGGGTAAATCCCAGATTCAAATCCACCACGCTTTGTAAATAGCCAACTGGTCTGCCTCCTGCCAGTTGGGAATTTTAATGTGTTGTGTTGTGTTTGTATGACACTGAAAAGCCCCTTAGGGGGAGTTGTCATTAACGTCTTTATCTTTTATCTTTATTATTAGTGAGTTTGATAGTAACTTCGAAATCCAAATTTGTTTTTGTTTGGACATATTAATAATAACATATTTATGCAGGACGACTATGTCATTTATGAAAACTGCTTTTATATCATTATGGGTCCTGCCTAGCGTATTTAAAATACTCTTTCTGAAATGAAAGTTTTACAATGAAACTATGCCTTATTTTAAAACGGTTTTAACACCCAGCTGTCTTGTGGTTTTTGAAAAGCGACAATGCGTGTATAGAACGTTTATTGTTTAGTTCACTTGACAAGCCTCCTATAAAACCGAACATGTAAGTAAAACGCACCTTTTAGGGATTCGATATTGTTATTTTTTATATTTAAATGGGTTACTATAAAGTCAATATATTTATTATATCAAGTATGATAAAACCAGTTTTTTCATGAAAGAAAGTGTTCGTCAACTTAAATACTTAGAAAAAATTCCGAATCAGTTACGGAAATCGAACCCACGATTATGCGAGTCTCTGTAGCTCAGTGGGTAGAGCATCTGACCGGTAATCAGAGGGTCACGGGTTTAATTCCCATCAGTGACTCAGCTTCCCATGTGAGTCTCTGTAGCTCAGTGGGTAGAGCATCTGACCGGTGATCAGAGGGTCACGGGTTCGATTTCCGTCAGTGACTCAGCTTCCCATGTGGGTGTCTGTAGCTCAGTGGGTAGAGCATCTGACCGGTAATCAGAGGGTCACGGGTTCGATTTCCGTCAGTGACTCAGTTTCCCATGTGGGTGTCTGTAGCTCAGTGGGTAGAGCATCTGACCGGTAATCAGAGGGTCACGGGTTCGATTCCCGTCAGTGACTCAGCTCCCCATGTGGGTGTCTGTAGCTCAGTGGGTAGATCATCTGACCGGTGATCAGAGGGTCACGGGTTTAATTCCCGTCAGTGACTCTGTTCCCCATGTGGGTGTCTGTAACTCAGTGGGTAGGGCACCTGACCGGTAATCAGAGGGTCACGGGTTTAATTCCCGTCAGTGACTCAGCTCCCCATGTGAGTCTCTGTAGCTCAGTGGGTAGAGCATCTGACCGGTGATCAGAGGGTCACGGGTTTAATTCCCGTCAGTGACTCAGCTCCCCATGTGAGTCCCTGTAGCTCAGTGGGTAGAGTATCTGTCCGGTAATCAGAGGGTCATGGGTCCGATTTCCGTCAGTGACTCAGCTCCTCATGTGAGTCTCTGTAGCTCAGTGGGTAGAGCATCTGACCAGTAATCAAAGGGTCATGGGTTCGATTCCCATCAGTGACTCAGCTCCCCATGTGAGTCTCTGTAGTTCAGTGGGTAGAGTATCTGACTGGTAATCAGAGGGTCACGGGTTCGATTCCCGTCAGTAAATCAGCTCCCCATGTGAGTCTCTGTAGCTCAGTGGGTAGAGCATCTGACCGACGATCAGAGGGTCACGGGTTCGATTTCCGTCAGTGACTCAGAATTTGTTCTGAATATTCAATTTGAAGAGCAGTTTCTTTCTAAATCAAGTTGCAAACTTCTAAACGGAATCATACTTTTTCTAATTTTATACACTAAATATAAAAGCCCCTATCTGTTTAAGAAGCCGGATTTTCTACTATTTAGGGACGGACCATTGGATTTTTGAGGAAGTTGGGGCTTTGGCAGTTTTTTTGGTGCACGATACATATTCTAGCACAAGAAACTGTTGGATTTTTTCCAGTTTTTTATACACACCAATGAAAACGATAAATTAAAAAACGTTTTGTGTCGTATACATTTTAATGGAAAATATTTTCGAAAGCACGATGTATCTTTTGGAATGTTACGGAACAAAAGGCTCGATTATATTATAATACATATATATCAAATGTATTCAAAGAGCGCACAAAATAGGAGTGTATCGTAAATAAAATTCTTATACTCCTTAAATATCGTACAATTTTAACGATTTTTACTGTAGCATTTTTAAAGGAGTTTTGCCAAGCAAAACCCATTAATGAATTAGAAACTTTTAGGAACAAAATTAGCTTTTTTTTAGCGAGAGTATACTTACACTTGTTATTACTTGAGTTAAAAAATCTGGGTTGGGTTGTTCAAATTCTGGTTAATTTTAAACCTCGGTTAAACTAAAATTCAAACAGGAATTTCTTCTTTAAGGAAAGATTTGCAGTTCTGATAAAATACTGTTGAGATTTTCCAGGTAAAGAAATTTTTTAGGTCCAAAATTACAGCTCAAATCAGTCTTCACAAGGTGGGAAGCAAGACCATGGATTAAAAATTTTAACCTGGGTTAGTGCTAACCGGCTTTTGAACAATTGATCCCAGAAACAAGTTAATTTAAATAAAAGTAAGAAGAGAAAATGACGAGAATCTTTGATGGAGTTACGATATGATGGGCATATAATCAGCTAAAACCAATCTGTAAGTGAATGTACCGCTTATAGACAGACTGCCTTCCGTACGCATTGCTTGTATCTCTGCCTTCCCCCTCCCTCTTCATAAACACTGCTTCGTGTTTCTGCCTCTCCCCTCCCTCTTCGTACACGCTGTTTCGTATCTCTGCCTCTCCCCTCCCTCTTCGTACAGACTGCTTCGTATCTCTGCCTCTCCCCTCCCTCTTCGTGCAGACTGCTTCGTGTCTCTGCCTCTCCCCTTCCTCTTCGTACAGACTGCTTCGTATCTCTGCCTCTACCCTCCCTCTTCGTACAGACTGCTTCGTATCTCTGCCTCTACCCTCCCATTTCATAAACACTGCTTCGTATCTCTGCCTCTCCCCTCCATCTTCGTAAACACTGCTTCGTATCTGTCTCTACCCTCCATCTTCGTAAACTCTGCTTCGTATCTCTGCCTCTCCCCTCCATCTTCGTAAACACTGCTTTGTATCTCTGCCTCCCTCCTTCCTCTCCGTACACACTGCTTTGTATCTCTGCCTCTATCATTCCGCTCCGAACGCACTGTACCTCCCTTTCCATACGCACTGGTTCGTATCTCTACTTTCTTCGTCCCTCTCCGTACGCACTTCTTCGTATTTCTACCTCCCCCTCCCTCTCCGTAGACACTACTTTGTATCTTTACCTCCCTTCTCCCTTTCCGTACACACTCAATCGTGCGCGAACTAATGCGATTAAATATCAATCAGGTTTAACTCTCATACCACGTATACATACTCTAACATGAGTCGCGTCTTGTTTTGAGCAACTTATGAAGCGTATTATGAGCTTAAAGTTGGTTTAGCTACAATTGTGGTTTTATTCACTACCGTTATAATATTATGTACAGAATTATTTGTTGTTCTACGTTAAGCTTTAATGCCTAGAGCCCAGATTCTCAGCGAATTATCACTCTGAAGCTCAGGGTCAAAAACATTCGGTTCCTCATCGCTGCTGTCTGCGCCTCCAGGAGTGGGAAATTTCCGCTGACCAGAGGCAGTTGCAAGAAGTGGCAAACTGGGATGCAAACTGAAAAAAATAGGTTCTAAATTAGTAATCAAGGAACTTTCTATCCATTTTTTTTGCAACAAAGCTTTCTTATGAAAAAAATACTCTTTGAATTTTGTCTTAATCCACGGTTAAGTTAACAGGGGTTTTGAGGAGCCGGGACCAGATCTATGTAGTTGTAACACTTGATCACTACATGTTAAAAGGTTCACCGATTGATTCACAAGTTTTCCGTTTCAAACCACGAGCGAACAAGCGAGCGATTCCTCAGCGAGTGAGTAGTACGATACAGAAAGCGAACAGACCAAAGCGATGTCAAGCGCATTACATTTCTTAATCTGTTTATTACAGTTTAGGACAGACTAAAAAACGCTCATCTTCGAAAAAATGGACAAAGCGCTCGTTTGAGGCCTTGTTTCATTGTCCAAAAAAGCGGGCAAAAGCTTAACGCGATCTTTTTCATGCTTCCACCATCTTGGATTGAGAACGAGGCTGGACGGGAAAACCAAACCTTGTCGTGCTTCCGCCATCTTGGATTGAAAACGAGGCTGGGAGGCCAAACCAAACTTTGTTACGCTTCCGCCATCTTGGATTGAAAACGAGGCTGGACGGACAAGCAAAACCTTTGTTACGCTTCCGCCATCTTGGATTGAAAACGAGGCTGGACGGGCAAACCAAACCCTTGTCACGTTTCCGTCATCTTGGATCGAAAACGAGTCTGGACGGGCAAACCAAACCTTTTGAGGAACTTCAGCTTCCTCGTTTCCCCATATTTTAGCAAAATCCAGATCACTTTCTGGTAGATTTTACGATTCCAACCAAGAAGGGTAGCCATTTCCACATGACACCATTCTTTTATTCTGTTAATATGCAGTTCAATATGAATTTTAAACATCTTGTATTTTTCCAAACAATGTTATTAAAATGTCACATGTTGTTCCATCCAGCCTCGTTTTCAAACCAAGATGGCGGAGCGTAACACGAGTCAATTAGGTCATCTTTTAACACTAATTTTTACAAACAAAAAAGTTAAAATACAAACCTGACACCATTAACGCAGTCTCCGTGTGCAGGGTAGTTCAGCAAAGGAGGAAGATTGGGAATCTGAGTTTCGTCATCACTGACAGGAGAAGCACAGGTATCCCACACACTTACAGAACCGTCACATGATCCACTTATGACGTAACGCCCCGATCTTCCAACCAAAATTCAAAAACAAAGCTTGTTACTAGCGATAAAGTTGCACATTATCAGTGTTGCTCTGATCAAGGCAGCTAAGATAAGCTAAGCTTAACTGTTATGAGTCTAAATGGTCCATTGGAAACGGTGCTTATCTCCGGTTTCTGTAGTGTTAAACGGATGAGAGTCAATGACTCCCCCCGAACCGGACACTAATCCATCGCAGGTTAGCCTCCAGAAGGAGCCGGTTCTCATTTTACCGACCTTTTAAAATGGAAAGCTGAGTCAACTTGGGCGGAAAAGAAGGTCACTCAAATGTCCAACACATGGCTGAAGTGGGATTTGAACGCGGGATCCGCCCACCACAACGAAAAACCCTTTCATTTTGAAGAAAGCTCATTTACAATTACGAACGGCAGATACTTAAACATTTCCAAGTCTTCTTAAACTCTATGATGGGTGCTACAGTAAACCTAAGTTTTGTCTTTTAACCACTTGTGAAACAAATGACATCTATAAATTCCGTTTTGGCGCATAGTTTTCCCGCCATTCTGAAGACAGCAGCACGTGTTCGGTTATGTTTCATTTTAATCTTGGCGAAGAGCTAAACTGACTCTTGATTCTATGTCATAGAAATCTCTTTGAATAAGTAATACTTTAGGGTTAAAGATATCATTCAAGAGTTGACGTGGAGTTGAAAATCAAATTGTTACAAACACCTTCATCGCCGTGAAATGTTTGAAGGAACTTGTCATTTCGAGTGTTAGCCCTTCGTAGGGGTAATTGAAACAATTATGGGTTTATATTGGCTGAAGAGAAAGATGAAGATGCTACCAATCTTTCGTAACTTCGCATATTGACTACTGCAACTCACTCCTCTACGGCCTCCATAAAAACCCAGTTAAACCGTCTGCAAAGACTACTCAATACTGCTGCCCGCATTACCTGCTACGTTCCTCGCTATGCTCGCATCACCCCTGTCTTAAAAAAACTTCACTGGCTACCTATTCCCTACCGTATCAACTACAAAATTGCTCTTCTAGTTTTCAAAGCATTGCA
>JAOCPT020433863.1:0-13176 GCA_026546935.2 Palythoa grandiflora | reverse complement strand
GTGATGATGTTTGGAGGCGAGCAGAGGCATGTGTGCCCAGAAAAAAAAGAAAATATTGTCTTCAAATGGTTGTATCTTGTGCAGTTTGGGGGACTAACTCAGCAGAGTCCCTACATAGCTTTGACATAACACTGAAGAGTGCTTTTTTTTCAAATCACAGTTTACATTGATTGTAAGTTTGTGTTCACAAAATAGACTACCAAGACATACTGAGTATCTGTTTCATTGCAGGAGATAGAGCCTTTTGCTATAGACAAGACAGATAACCTATTAGCTATATGTTTAGATATCAACATATGAAATGAGAATCCTCACTATTCATACTTGTTACTATCTGCAATTTCCCTTGAGAGAAATTTTTCTGAGTATCTACATAATAACACTGTTATTTTCCCGTCATTTTAAGTTTTGTTTTTAACATTTAGATCAAAAGTATCAGAATTAAAGAGGAATTAACTGCTGGAAGAATTACATTCACAGTCACTTGCATAGTCACTGTCTGACTCTAAGTCAGGACTGCAAGGTGGTAGATCTAAAAGAGACCCAATTTCATCCACTTCCTCCTGAACTGTCTGCTCATCAATTGCCGAAAGAGTGGGGATGGACACAGCTGGTAGAATGACTCTCATTTCTCCTTGAACATCTTGTTCTTGTTGAACAGCCTGGACATCCATGAGAGGAATTCTTGTTATCTTTGCAGAAGGAAGCTTTTTCCTTTTCTTTTCTCCTAGCCATGTCTTGACTGCCAGCTTCACCACTGGACCATAATCTTTCTTAGAAGGACCATTGATCAATCTAAACCACGAGCAGAGCTTCCAACATCTCATTCTGTAAAGAGTTCCTGCAGCTTGTCTTCACAAGTTTCATTGCACTTGCCCCCCTCAGAGGCCAAGTGTTGCTGACTGGCAATGTCAAGGTAACCTCGGCAATGTGAAGCAACATATCAAAAAATGGCTGGTAATTCACACCTTGTTCTTCATCACTTGAGACAAGAACCATGCTGTGGAGCTACCACTCTTCCCATTTCTCACTTCCTCGGGGGTTGCTGCCTTGATGTTCTCATTGCCATGGTACTTCTATTTGCCCCACTGGGATTGCAACCTGTTGTTTGCTCCCGCACACAAGAAGTGGGAGGCCAACACTTTCATTTTGTCTTGTCCATATGCTTTGAAACCAGCATCCTCAATCTCTGGTACTAAAATTGGAGCCTTTAGTCTTTGGGCTGAGGAAAGTGTCTGTTTAGAACCAATAGTATCAAAACTTTGATTATTTTTCACTTTCAATTTGTTCCAGTTAAAAACGAACATTTAATTATTATAATGATCATGACCCGCCTTGTAATTCAGTTTTAAGCTGCCAAAAGGTTGAATAAACAATCATTTTTATTATTATCTTTTAGTCTGCGTGATTGTATTCAAAACAAGGTATCTTAAAAGATTTACAAACAAATTTCAATAGTTATTTTTAAACCACGCTGGGCACAAACGCATCAAAATATAGCAGTCTCCTCTTGTGGCACGACATGTTTTGACATCTGACGAAATACAGACTTTGCACAATGAGTCTCCAATGCAAAGACTCGACAGTTTGATAGACATTCTAACTGAGATGGTGGATGGTGTGCATTCTCTTTCATTAAAATATCTCTTTCATGAAAATAGTTTTCCTCACTTAAAATGGCGGCCTGTTCGACAGCAGTACAAGAACGAGTAGATACCATGGAAGATGATGATATGGATGAAAATGAGTAAATTTTTTAACTCTGTATCAAGTGCAGAGTCCACTGAGGAAGCTGAAGGGGAGAAAGTAGAGCTCGAGTTGCTGGATGCGAAACTTGCCTCGTTCGTGCAAGCTTTCGACAACTTGGGTTTAGGAGAAAATCTTGAGCTTTTTAAAAAAACATGTTGCAAAAATTAATATGTTAAGACCACATATTTTGCGTTCAAGCCATCCAGTGACCCAATGAAGATTCTTCTTAATGTGGGGGTCAATGCAAGTTGTGCATTTAGAACCGAAAGCCAATTGTGGATTAGGAAAGTTGGAATCCGGCTGGCTGCAAAGCCCAGTATAAGGCACCCCTTTCAGTCCTTGATCACAAGAGACATGCCAACTGAGTTATTTTTTACTCTCTTCATATCCATACAGCATACCAGGTGTAAATCTATTACTGATAATGCCGTTTTGGGGCAAAACAAGAAAGGAAGAGTGATATTCCTTGACGTCTAAAACAGCTGTTGTCGAATTGCTTTCAATGCTTAGTGGTTTGGACACTACACTGTACGTCTGTGAAGGAGAAGCTAAAAAAAATCTGTCTTGAAGAAGAAAGGGCAAAGCCTCAGTGATTGTCGATACTGAAAAGGATTTTGCCTTTACTTATATGGTAAAGAAATCGCAACTCTTAATTTCCTTTCATTATGGAATTTGGAATAAATCTGGATTTCCTACCCACCACTAATCTGACTGGATTTTTACATGCAGTTAAAAGTTTTTGTGTAACAACTCCTAACTGTGAGTTGGAAGTTTAGTTTTCTCTCTCCTCGAAAGAATGAATGATTGTTATTGGAAGTTTGTTTTGCTGATTAAAAAATGACTTGACATATTAATAATCTTTTGTTTTTACAGTTGCTTATAAACTAAATTTAATTAAAAAGTAGTTACATATATGGTGAAGTAATTCACAACTGTTGATTTCTTTTCATTCTGGAGTGTGGAATAAGTCCCGGTTTCTGATCTTATCATGGGTTTTTATGTGTTACAACTTTTTAGGTAACAGCTCCTAACTGTGGGTGAGTTGGTATTTTATTTTTGTCTCTTTGAAGGAATGAATGATTTTTATTGGAAATTCGTTTCGCTTTTATTGAATTATTAAAAAATGACTTGACATAAATGTAAAAATTATAATAATTTACTGTATTACAGTAGCTTTTAAACTAAATTTAGTAAAGTACTTAAGAATCAAAATCTTTAAATTACACAGAGAATTATTGTTTTAACTGACATGTTAAAATATTGTATTTGTTATTAAAAAGAATCTTCAAAAACAACCAATCTCTTGCTCTAAAAACATGAAATCTATGTATCCAAATGCATGTTGTTGAATAAAATCTATTAAAAGTTGAAACAAGGATTTAAGAGTGCTCAATATTTTGTCCTGGTACAAACTTGTACTAATATTAACTTGAGACTGATAAGTTTATAAATCAGTTATATTTGCTGTTGGGTTTTCAGAAACCTTCATTAGCAAGGACATTGTCTCAACTATTTCTTTTGATGGTGGTTTTAAGATTTTCCCAAAGTTCCCTTGACAAGCCCAAGCCCATGGAACAACAATTGCAACTAGTATTTTATTTCACCTTTTTATGGTTAATTAAATACAGATTGAAACAATAGCTGAGAGTTTATTTGACACAGAAGGGTGATGGCTACCTGGAATAACCATGATTAGAGTTAAACTAGCCAGATAACCAGTGACCGGCATATTTTGTTGGATTGAGCAAAAAAATGACCATGCACCCAGTGGTATATTTTATTTGTTATAAGCTATATAAGGCCCCTCGATAAAACAAGAATGCAAAGAATAACAGCTTTTTTATTTATTGAATAAGAAAATACAGCAATTTTTCATTTTCAATTTTAAGTAACTAGTATCTGCATAAATTTGCATTGACCTAAATTCAGAAATACAGTTACCAAGTAGTTCAAAAAGAGTTTCAGGCCAGATAAATCTGTCTAAATTAAACTGCATATGACAGAATAAATTTTGTTGCTATTGTTGTTGTTATTGCTTTGTTTATTGTTATTGATAAACAGAAGATATTATACAATTATAGCCTTGTCTGTAACAGCTTGCTCTCCAAAGAACTTTTTAAATAAAAGCAGTAATTTTAAAGAAATTTCTTTATTTATGTAAACAATAATTACTACTAGTAAGAATACCAGGTTTCTCTTTTATTGCATTTTTTTTGGCCAACACATCAACAATAACAATTGATAAACTTCATATGACAGAATCAATTTTATTGCAAATTAATGCTTAATTTTTAAACTCTTAACCAGATTACTTTACTTAACCCTTCCAGACTCAGCCAGTTGACAATATCAACATAAAAAAGTTGTTTTGTGGTGAGAATACTGTAAATGAAAAGTGAATATTCTTTCATTTTACAACTAAATCTACTTTATAGCAAACACCTAAAATGCATATAAAAGAGTGTCTTAATTTCCATCCCTGCTTATCAATACTAGTGGTGAGAAATAATCTCAAACTTCCAATTTATAAATGCATTCAGATTTCTCAATCTTGAAAATGCTAACTTGGCTGTAGGCTCCCTAAATTCTGGATCTGCCACTGGACACTACTTGGTTAGGGAGAGGGAGGGGGTTTATAATCCCATTTCACTACAGTAATTTGTCTATAAAGCTGTCAAACACGGGTCACTCATTTCAAAAGTCTCTTGCTAACACACAGCTTTCCTTTCTGAACACTTTCCTGTATATCTGCTTGATATGTATGTGAGCAATATGAACATTTTGCCTGATCTGACCCCAGTCTGAAACCACAGAAACAAGACTTACCTTCTGTTACATGTGAAGGTACGTACTGTATGTCTGCTTGTAGGTTAGATTTTCTGAGTCATAGTACCCCTTTTCCCTCAGATACACAAGCTGGATGAACTCATGTCGGAAAATCTGCTCCCATCTTCCTGAGTAGTTTGTGTTGCTACTGTGTACCTTGCTATGGCTACATGCTTGGATTCCCATCCCTCCATTGATACAACATTAAGCCCTAATTTGCACTTGTTATACACATCTTGGGCATGGGCTGGGATGATGTGGCCTATATTCCACACTGTGGGAGTGATTGTAGGAGTAAACAAACAGCAGGCTCGAAAAAAATGTGAGCAATGCTGCTTAAGATCTTTCTCAGAAATGTTTATTACTCTAGAAAAAAGTGAAACACATTGCCTCAGCTGCAAACAAATGTAAACAAAAACATGAAGGAAAAATGTTTGCTTATTACTGTCAGAAGGTAGGCTTACAGAATCAATAATACTCATGAAATGATGTAAAAACATTCTCGAGTCTTTCCCAGTGAAGCGGTATTGAAAGTCCTTACCTGACCCATTGGTGTCATTGAACCATCGCTTTACTTTATTTGCAAGCCTCTGTAAGTTTGCCTGTTTCAAAAGGCAGTTAACAAGCTTACTGAAAGGAGCACTCTTTGGGACGTCCTCAAAGCGATGAATGGTATTTTGGAGAGCAGATTTCCCAATGCTCTCATACAGAATTGACCGAAAGACCTGTTGACATGCATTTTTCTTAACGTGCTTCGGATCAATGTGGGTATTATCAACAAACTGCCCTATCAAAGGAGGAAATTCCTGTCTACTACCTTTTCCAGTAATAAAACTATTGATCTTATTCCTCTTTGTGGCTGCAGCACAGGCTTGCTTTTCCACCTTTAACTTGAGCTTACTAACCTCATTTGCAACACTTACTCTCTCTGCATATTTCCAGGGTCTCCATTTATCCTTAGGCTCTGGTCCAAATGTGCCATCAACTTCACAACAATCTTTAGTTTTGACATTGAGAGAGACAACTCACCTGCCAAAAATGCCATCATCGTGAGAGCATTTGGGAATTCTGAGAATTCGAACTTAATCTCTTTCCTATTAACAACGAATGTCTTCTTAATTTTAGAAATCTCACTGAAAAGGAACTTTACATACCTTTGAATTACAATAGAGCTCTCCCCATAATTAGCTCCAAATACAAGAACGTTTTCACAATTACTGAGAATATGTTTTCCCCTATTGAGAAAACTGACAAGCCACGAGCATGCAGTGTCAGTTTGCCAAATGGTGCCCAGTGACCACCCAATACAACATGAAATGTGTTGACTTTGCCATCTAAGCAGAGGAGCTCTTCACCAGCTGATGAAGCCTGCTCCGCCAGTTTAAAATAAAAAGAAGCTAGCCGAGGCAGATATTGGGTTAGGTGCGTATAACAGCCCTTTACTTTCTCTTCTTCATCTAGGTCAGAGCAGAAATCTTCTCTAACACTATAAATGGTACCAATATCAATAGACTTAACATGTGAAATCAATTTATGATATGGGAGTAGCCCAGCAACTTTACAATACATGATTGCCAATCTTTCCTGTTGCTTTCTTTCATTTTTATAGCATGTTTTCATTGACAGAGTTCTGTAAGTTGACCTGTACTTCCTTTTCCCCATAATTCCTTTATTAAAATAAGTTGAAATGCTACGTAGAACATTTTCATCAGAGACTTCAAATTCCTGCACTCTTTGATTGTAAATGGCTGGAAAAACTTTATGTAATACTTTCGACTTACCTCTAAATGCTGTTATCAGCTTTTTTAAAGAGACATTGGTAGATAGAGTATCTATTAAACCTATAACAGCCGGTATTGCATTGGTTGATGTGCCTCCATGAATTTGCAGTGTAAAATGCAAACAGATAGCAAACAGTTGCAGGATAAACAGCCGCCAATTTTATTCTTTCAGTTTATAAGTTGAGTCAATGTATTATCACGTAGTGTCCCAAAATTACTTGCTGATCACGAGTAAACACTGAACTGTAATCATCACAGAGATCATCTTCCAGTACTGTTGTGTACTCGCTTACAACCTTTAACGAATAAAAGTCGTACTGTAAGTCTCCTACCGTGGCAACTGCAACAATACTGTCCTTGGTAGCTAAATCAGCCACATATTCACTTAAAGGAATTGTTCCTTCGTCATCCGTCAATTGTGTTTGAGATGGATCGGCTTCTCTCTCTTCCTCCCACTTGTCTACCCACTCTTTATTTTCACAGCTACTACAATTTCCTTTCAGACAGTCAAAGCAACAGCAGTTTATCTTGTATGAAGGTACAGCTGATGGCTTGAAGAAGAAACTGAATATAGCTGAGCGGCACATCTGTCGGTAAACTTGTGCATTTGACTTATCTGTGTATTTACTGTCTCACTTAAGTATTGGGAAATTAACTTTTCAACTTCCAAGTCGTGATCCTGCCTGATGTCGTCTAAAATGGCGAATAAATATTCCTTAATGATTTTGGGGTTATCTGGAGTGCTGGCTACACCATTGAAACTCTCCACTGCATTTTTTTTGTTTTGACATAACTTGCCAGGATAAAAATTATATACGAAAGGTAAAATCGTGTACAAATAGTTAAAAAACAAACGTTTTTGAGCATTAGCTCATCTTCAGGTTAAGATATAAAATTTTTTCAAAGATTGCAGGGTTTATATGCTGTTTTCAGTGTTCGATTGTTCAGGTGATTCCCATGGGGAACAGGGAAAGAGCAAAAGCTTTGACTTGTGTGTTGAGAGACAGGCGATATTTTGAAATTAAGTGAGCTTCGACAATATGGTGTAAGGTCCAAGGTTGAACAGTAACAATAGGTTGCCAGCTAAAAGACTGTTCAGGAAGTTAATTGCGGTGTCCAGCCGGTTCTGATAGTTTCATCAATGCTCCACTACATGTCAAAACAAAACTGTGACATGAATACTGACTTTTACCTTGTTAAAATACTGTGATTGGAGTTCATTCTGAGACCAGCAACCATAATTCTCGAAATAGTCATGTACACAAACTGCATGATCAGAGGTTTTCTAGCAGTGCCTCAAACTGAGCTCTTTGGCACTTCGCTGAAAATGCATAATAGGGAAACGTAGCCAAAAGTCCCTTAAAATAGTCAAAAAGTTCCTTGGGTTCCATTTCTTTGTTAACAAGAGAAAATTTTTTTATATCAGTTCCATCCTTAAAAAATTTCCCGGTTGGAACATAGTCATACTTTTTAACAGTGTTGTCAAGTTTTCCAAGATAAAATAAAAAAATTATTGACTCCACAAAAACTACTGTTCTATTTCAGAAAATTCATTGTTTTGAAAGAGCAATTGTCTTCCTTTGGACAAAGAGTTTGTTCTTGAACTTCAGTTACATCAGTAAAAACATTTTGGTTTACTCCTTCCATTTCAATAACTTCATGCCCAAACCTTTGCCCATACAGGACTGAAGGTCACGTTCCTTAGCACCACGAACAAAAAAGGCTTTAACGATTCGAATTTCCTTTGCCTGATGACTATTTCAGGATATGTTTTTTTAAATATAAGAAATGCTTCTGATTGTGTAATCTCTAGGATGTGTTTCGCATGTTCTATCCACTCTTTAGCTCCAATGCACTTCCTCAGTATATCCTTTTTGTTCCCCATAGGATGGCTCACTTGCTGTTCCCAGAAATCATACACTGTCTTTTTTATCTCATCAGGTACGGCGTCATGTCTAGTTTTGCACTTTGTGCCAAGCCATGAGAATTGTTCTCCCTTTAATACACTGTTTCTTTTCTCGATAGACCTTCCAATGCTGTCGCAATTTAAATTTGAGATTTTACTTATGGTTTTCTGTAATCTTTGCTTTTTTAGATTTTCACCGAAGACCATGGACTTTGTGGCGGATCTAATGACATTTGATCTCCTTTTTTTAACATTCTCTAGCTCCTCCTTTAGATACTTTGCCATCACCCGTAAAAGCTTTAAAGAAACTCTTTTTCACTTTTGGCCATATGCATGAGGCCTTGGTCGACCAAATCTTGTCGCGTTCTGGGACTGTGGGATATATCAAATAACCATGCCGCTTTTTTCTCCGATGTGCAAGGCAAGACTTCTTTTACATTATCAAGGGCTCTTTTCTCGGCCTTGCGATGTACAATAGACGTGCTAGAAGAAGATCGATCAGGATTTTTTTCCTTGCAAGCACCTTTTTCTCTTTTTTTCTTTCTTTTTCCGCTCTCTGTATGTTTGCGATTGCACTCTTGAAACCTATTTTTTCTTCTCATCTGCTGTTTTCTTCATCCGTAAAGCTTTTCATTGATTCTTTTAAATTTTTTTTAACTTGCTGCCATGTTGCAGGAAGATTTTATTTTGCTGGAGCGAGTGGCGATATTTTTTTACCCTTTCAATAATATGCTCAGAATTTTTGGAGTAATACGCTTTACTACTTAATTATTGTTTCTCTTTTTTCTTCAATCTCAATTCTAGAAAGTTTTTTTCTGGCTCCATATTTTTCAACTGATTTCTGAATCAAAACTTTAACTACAGCAACAACAACACCTGAAATTCAAATTCCCAATGGTTTTGAACAACTGTGTTTACACTTAAGCTTGACAATTGCCTCGTGGCCTGATGGTAAACAGAAACCAGTTAATCAGGAAGGTTCAGAAGGCCTGGATCCTAAGGACAAAAGTGACAGAAAAATTTGAGGGATTGATGAAAGTAAGAGCAAAACGATAGAAGTTTTCAAGTCTTTTGTGTGCCCATCAGAACAATTCAACGAATCTTCCTTCCCTTTAACCAGCACTTTTCGAGACAAGTGTTTCACATCACGTGAAACAGATGTATCTCCAAAACCACGGCTTTGTTAGACTTCAAATTTGGTAACACTACAACAGTCAAATGAGCATTTCGTTGTTGGCAGAAGAGAGAGGTCGCTGCAAAGGCAAATGTGTTTGGATAAACAGTGTCAAACAAGACTATGTGTTAATTTCCATAAAATTGATAGTGAATATTTTGTTTCTCATGGACTTACTGTAGAAAGAGCTACTGTAGGCACGTGATGATAATATTATTATATTTCTTAGTCAAACCTCACAAGGGTAAAACTCAGTTCTTAAGCATTTGCGATTACTTCTGTATTACTTCAAGAGACTGCTTTCTTGAACTGGAGCGCTTAAAAAATGAACACTTGTGGCATGCAGAATTTTAAGTGATGACTTACAGTTAACCGTCGTCATACTTATGAAAGTGGTTACAATGTAAAATGAATAAAAATGTAATTTGTAGTTATGATTTGTATTTTGCCATGCGTGATGCACCATTTTTATGACTTTTCTCATGTAATGAAAGCCGTTTAAATATGAATTTTAAAACTGATTGCTTTCAATTTTAGCTTAGATAATTGTCTGATGATAATCATCAATTGTGGAAAATCTCATAACTCAATGTTACTTCCATGCAGTATCAGCCATAACTGTGCTACTCATCTTCCCATTATTCTTAATCAGGCTGTCAGTGTACTTGCCCTGAATGCTGACAAGTTCATCTTCATCCCTTCTGGACATTTTCAGTTCTGTAGCAATGAATCTGTTGCCATCAATGTCCTTTTCCAGGGCATCCAAGGCAGTGCTTTCTGCTTTGATTGTTTTCAGCTGCAATTTTGTGTCTGCAATGGCTGGTACTGTTGTAGAGAAACTGAACTTGCCTGCCTGAAATTCTTTGGACAAGTGTGCCAATTTGGGCAATACCTCTGCAATGATGTAGATGGCCCCCACAAACCTGACTTTTTCGGCTTCTGGAGAAAGCCACAGGCTGCCGCATCACCATCTTGAAATATGTTTAGAGTCTGCAACAAGCTGTTATGTTTTTGCTTTACAGCAAAAACAGATTTGTCAAAACTCAGCTAGTTTGTGCTGCATGCTTTTTTTTTAACCCTTTCAGCCCCAAACCCTTTGGACCAGACTTTGCATCTATGACTACGCATATTACTTGGGTACACAGAAGTTTTAAACGAACTTCAAAAGTCTTTAATTTCAGTCAAATCTGTAGCTTTTTCACACATTGCAATATAGAGAAAAAGTTTTCTATAAAAAGCAAAGAACAAAGTTTTGATACTTTATGAAAAAATATTTCAAGTGCAATTGATTAATTTTTGGAACAAAATGAATCTTAAACAACTTTTCAAAACTGTGACCATAATGACATTGACCACTGGTACTGATCATTGAACCTTTCATTCAATGAAATAACAAACACATAAAATGTCTTCCAAATATTTGTATTTCAATGATGTATGTAAGTATTGACAAGAAATATCTGTTCAAATTTTTTTAACTTTTACAAAAATAAAAATATCGCAGAACTCAAACTGCAGGTTATATTCCCCATGCATGGTTTGCAAAGTTTGTGTCTTTGCGCTATTCTGTGAAGCATCCAATGGGACACAAATACACTCCACATGCTGCACAACCAAATCGGAATGCTTTCAGTCGCTTTTCTGGGTGATCTTTTGGCAATTTTCTTTTTCTTTTTTAGCAATTCTTATACTCCTTTGGTCTCCCCTTTTTCCTCCATTCGCTTCAAACAATGCTCACGCAAAACTGAACCAAAACGAGCAGCACTTGAAAGGGTTGATTTGTGGTAAACCCAGATGTCAGCTCTTTAGCAAGGGCAAGTCGAAAATCTAGATGAGTGAGAGGTTTGGCCACAGTGTATTTGTAAAAAATATAACAGTTAATCATCGAAACGTTGAGAAGGAAGAAAAACATATTTCCACCATCTCTTTGCTCTGCATGCGCCGACTGAATAGTACGTGCATTGTTGATCGACACCCCCCATGTACTTGTTGTAAAGCTTCACATTTAGAGGTTGGGGAATGTCAACTAAGTGATATCCATTTTCTTTTTTCTTTGTTCTCGCTGTGTGATCCCCCATCGGCTGGCACATGCTCGATGCAACAACATTCTTGTCGTGCCAAGCACAAACAACGAGGTTCCAATCTTAAATTGTTTTCAAGTCTCCCTGTTGTGGCAATTGGAGATTTTTCTACACTGCTGGAAATCCAAGTCTGTTCGATCCTAAAGTTCCACAACAATAAATCCCTTTACTTGCCAAAATCTTAAACATTTTGAGGTTACTGAATGAATTATCCAATAAATTGACCTTGCCTTATTTAAATAATTTTGACCTTGCAGTGAGAGAGTGAGATCACAAACAATTATCGAGGACAGATATTTTTCAGCTTTTTCACCAACTTTTTCTGTGTATATCTTAAAATCACAAAGATATCCATTAGTTGAGTCACATAAACAAAATATTTTGATTCACCACTTTGTTGGCTTCATTGGCAAGTATTGTAAAAAGTTGAATCGGCCTTTATAATGCACCATGGCCTCATCGATGGCAAGAAATCGACTTGGAAAATAATTAATCGTAAACTGATGTTTTAAGATATCAATAACTGGCGGATTCGAAATAATTTATCAGCGTTATTTGGACATTTTCTTAAATTAAAACAATGATAATAATGGAGAAGAGTTTCAAAGCATTGGCGGGGAAACATGTTCGTGATGCCAGCCTGATGCAATTGCGGATCTTGAGACCAGTACAATCACAGTGACGGTAGTTTTATTATTCCCTTAAAAATCATACCGAGAAATGCACTAATTTCCTCATAGCTGGTGTATTTAGTGTTGCCTTCAGTATCAAAGATTTGAATCCTAACGAACACATGAGAGATCCACCATAAGATTTGTCTGGATGACCACACACGATATCTTCAAAAGTTCAGTTTTAATACAAATTAAACTGAACAAAGTGTAAATAAAGATAAAATGTTCCTTAAAAATTCAGTTATACCCTAACATGTTGAAACACGCATGATTAAACGAAAACATCCACAAAAATTTTCAGACTGAAAAATACTTTCAACCGCTCTGCAATGTATGAACGGATTGTTCCTTGTTTGTCAAAGCACATGTTTATCACGTGATATGCCCATATTAAAAGGTGAACAAAAAGAAATCGTGAAAAAAACGAGGCTTGAAAACACGACATTTGTTGTGCTTGGGCGAATTAGCACATGACATCACCACGACAAATGTCATGTTCTGTCATGAAAGGTTTAACCTTCTTGCAGTGACTTTGGTTGCCTTTTCCGTCACATTCTTTGCACTTTTTAAATTGACTTGTACTTTTAGAAAGGCTGCCATTTTCTTTGATGAATTCAAGCCACTGCCTTAGCTGATTTGGAGTGGTTTCAATGAACTTGACATAATTTAGTTCTGAAACAGTGTCAACACAAGCCAGGACCAGTTTATGGCATATACAGTGTATGTTTATCAATAATCAGGATTTCTTCCCTTGAGTTTGATAGCTACACATTACATTTCCTTGCAATCTTTCCAGTATAACTGGTATAAAACAGCTATTTTAAGACAACTAAAGTGTTAAGAAGATCAGTTCAGTCCAAAATTGATATTTTCCTTCACTATTTTCGAAAATATTTTAAAAAAATCGTTAATATAAAAATAAATTAGGAGTGGGCGAGCAAAAAGGAGGCGGGCGGGGATGAGAAACTAATAATATTTTTTATTT
>JAOCPT020432983.1:0-13177 GCA_026546935.2 Palythoa grandiflora | reverse complement strand
TTCGCCCTTAAGGGCCACAGATCAATAGCCCATTCGGCTTCGCCTCATGGGCTATTATCCGTAGCCCTTGCGGGCTGTGGGTCTAATTGTTAAATAGCCTAGAATAAAACGGGAGATCTCTTGAAAGGAGGTTTTTCGTTCTTTAATTACTGCAATTTATGTTTTAATTGTTAGATATACGCGAGACACACGGGCTATACACCCAACATAACTTGAATTATTTGGATTTTTAAAACACACTTACCAACCAACGCATTGACTGGCACTGCTCTTGGTCTTTATCACTTTAAAATTTGAAGAATAATACACTTTATTATTTAGAAATTATTACTTACTTATAACTTATTAATTATGATTAATCTGTCTAAAATGCCCTTTGAGTTGTCACGACAACTCTGTTCCTTGAAAGCAGAGCAAAAAGGGGGCGGGGGATTACAAGACCTGAAAATCATTTGCTAGCTAACCCACCTTTCTCTCTCCGCTATCGTTATTGTGTTTCATATTTATGCAGTAGGAAAAATTTTCCTGGTTACGACGGATTATTAAGCTTTAATAGTACTGTAATCTATAGTATAAATAGCAGACAGTCCAGTTTTTCAAACCTAGATTGGAAAAACCCAGGCCGGGTAAAAATTTGGGATGTTGGGCAACTTTTCAAGTTTTTAATGGCTTTATATTTTTATGTTTATTTTTTAGATAGTGACGTCGTCTTATAACAATCGATTCGCCGTCCTTCATTCCACATCTTAAAGCGAAAGTAAAAACGATTCGGTACCCATGGTTTCACAAACGACACCAAAAATCATTTAAAATTGATTTACATGTTATTGTTAAAGCGTTTTTAGGAAGAAAAAATTTCACGCTTCTGTGCAGATGTTTAACATAAACTATTTCTATGGAAAGGAAAATATTCACAAATGTCACTAGCCTGAATAACTAAGTGTTTGAGTATATTACAGCGAGGCAAACCATGGGAAGTTAATTTTCTTTCATTGTTTATATATTCGGTTGATTGGAAACGGCGAAAAAAGAATTAGCATTTTATCATCCATTTAGTTTTTGATAGCGCTATCTGATTTTGACAAAATATTCTCTTATAACCAATAGAATTGCTCATATAATTATTCTGGTGTAGTTATGCCTTTATAATAGCAATGGAAAAAACTTCACGTATATAATGAAAAAGCTGATTTTTTACTTGAATGCGGCCCAAAATACCCGTTACATGGATAGCAACTATGCAAAAATGCGGGCAGCCGTATCCCACGCTTTAGTAAACATCAGTAATGATTTTACTTCATATGTACTGATACGATAAATCTCGTATCCGTGCAGTATATTGTATACTTACCTTGTAATTTCGTTTGAGAATCGATGGCCACTCGACTGGGAAGCTGTTTTATCAACAGAACTATCGAAAGCACTGGAGTTGCAATTAATGCGATTCTTTGTTAGCTGATTGTGGGATTGTTGCTAGAAATTGAATTTAAAATCATGTATTGAAATTAAAACACATTTCATTGTTATTAGTATCAAAAACAATGACTGACAATGAATAAACTACGAGCATTCGTTTTCAGATTTTGGTGTGCTATTTCACTTTCAGTTTAGTTTGCCAGTCCAGTGTCCGAGTACTGACTGTACTGATTTTGAAGCAAGTTTATAGTAAATACACCTGCCCGGTACACTGACATGCATTTTTCATAAAATGCAGTTCTCACAGCAAGCGTTTTAAACGCCTTTCGAAAAGTCTGTTATTTTGTCTTCAAACATTTTCCATGCAGGCCTGTACTGTTGTTTTAATAAAACTTTATTACACTGATCATCTTGATCTAAAGTGATGCCTTCGTTCACTAACCGAAACAAACGAAGGAAAAGCTCATTTGATGCCATAAAGATACTCAAAAACGAAAGCATAATAAATGAGAATTTAACTTCAAATCACCGGCTATGTTTGAATAATTATGTTAAAAAGAATTCTCATATATGTTCTGTCAAATACCTGAAATAGAAGCGTATTTTGTTCTTGGCTGGTCTCACCATTATGGCTATGAGGTATTTCCATATTTCAAGAAAATCAGATAGGCTAAAGCTCCAACTACTATTGCAGTCAAGGTAATAACTGCCACCAAGAGCACCCTAAGTCGCACTGGAAACTGTCGAAATTTAAATTGAATTTCAGTCCTTCTTTCTTTGTTGTTTTCCTTCAAATCTTCACAGCCTTGACTCGAGCTTTCTTCTGCCGCAAGAAGATCGAAGTGTGGCGGGGGCATGACGATGGGCGGACGGCGAAAGTGGCGGGAAAAATGCGCGCGAAAGTGGACCCACAACCACCGGTCACACTTTGTAGTTTGTTTAACGTATTTTAAATACATATAAAAACCGCTTTTGATTGGTCTTTGTCAAAATGATATTTACATAAAACACTTAATTTGATTGGCTATTGCCGTTGCAGCATGGGAAATTTTAACTAAAATGGCCGTCACTGCCAGGGATCTGAGAAGTTTTGTAGAATTCGGAAAAAAGATCGTTGCGGTTGGTCGTAATTTCAGGTAAGAATAAATAATTCAAATTTTATGCCAAAGTTTACTTCTTCGCTGAAAGTTGAGGCTTGAACTGGCGTTACTGACTGTCACTGTATTGTAAATTTAATTGCATTTTGAAGAGATCATGCTCTAGAACTGGGAAATCCTGTTCCAGAAAAACCTCTCATATTTCTCAAGCCATCGTCTGCCTATGTGCAACAGGGAGAAGCTATTCGGGTAAGTCTCCTATTGAAGTGATGATTTAAACGATTTTCTGGTAACCATTAATATATATGCTATCTAAATATAGTTCATAGAGGAGAATCTTCGACGTCTACGATCTATTAAAACTACTGCGAACTAACGAGTTTCATACTTGATCTATTTAGTTTTTACGCTACTGACATTGAGCGAGATTCAAAGTTTAATTAATTTTCTGTATACGCCATTTGGATTCATGTCTGATTCAGAAACCCAGAACCCTAAAGATAATAGACCCTATTCATAAATGGCAGCGATTCTAATAGTAATATTCTGTTGAAAAATAAACTCCAGAATTAGTCCAATAGGGCTAATTTGAATGTAGACAAAAGAATATTAAAATCAGGAGGGGTAGGGGGGGGGGGATCTTGGCACAATTCATGATTTTCTAAAAATGGGACGAACGTTTCACAGATTTTAATTTTCACACTTCTTGATTCACGAGAAATAAATTGTTTTCCAAACACATAATTTGTTGTACATAGACATGCTACAACAGCCAAAAAATACTATGAATGATCTTTGGCTCATTTTGATTTAGATATCTTGAAAATGACCCTTCACTGTAACCCTATCTAAATGCAACAACTATTTTTGACTGTCTACGTGTAGTTTTTAAAACAATCTCTTGCCCTGAGGCAAATCACAAGGAAAAAAATTAAGTAATGTTTCATGATTAACGGACTTTAATTTTTCTAGATCACGGGTCATGGTCTGAGTCACGAATCACAGAATTTTATTTCTCTTATTACAATTCACAAACAATAAAAAAGAGTCTTCATGGCTTCACGACGAAGCCCCTTATCCCTCTGTAAAATCACCATGTTTTATGAACAGGGTCTATGTGGTTTTTGTAATAGATGGACCCTTTCCAGTTGACATGTCCTCTCAAAAATATCCTATTCCTAAAACTCCATCAGCGTTTTGACAGCATTTTAAAGAAGAAGCAGTTCACTTATAGGACAAATAATTTTGTAAAGCCGATGTAGAAGAAAAAGTAAAGCTGATAAAGCTAATCTATTAATTTACAGTAACAGTGCAGTGTGAATGTTCACATGGTCTAGCAGTCTGGATAGTGCAGTAGAGGATTGCTCTCACCACAGGAGGCAGCATCTAAATGTAGACTTTGTCTGTTTCTAAGGTGGAAATTCACTTTAATTGTAAACTTTGCAAGTATTGATATGGCAAATTTGATGATGACAATAATGTTGATAATGATGAATGTTAATTGAGTTAATTATAAAATTTACCTTAGATAAGCATTAATTATTGCATAATTCTTGCTGGTGCTTGATCAGGGTGATAAAAGGGCTCCCAGAGCACAATAACGGATCACAATAAGAGATTATTTAGAATTACGAATCACAAACTTAGTTTTAATGCAATAACGGATCACGGGCATATTTTTGACCCAATTACAGATCACGAAATAACCCTTTATCACCCTGCTTGATGTCATATTACTTTTTCCTTGTGGCTTTCAGTCAATTATTATTTGCAAACCTCTTCTGCAATTCATTCTTCAATAAAAATTTGTCCACCGCGATTCTGTGTCATACTTTCATTGTTCCTAGTAATGCGACACTAATAGGAAAGATTTGGAGTGTGAGCAATAGAGCAAAAGTGAGGGCTAATGAAATATTCTTCATTTCAGATCCCAACCAGTGCTGAAGAGCTTCATCATGAAGTTGAACTTGGTGTGGTTATTGGACAGAAAGGATCTCATATTGATGAAAAGGAAGCCATGAATCATGTTGGTGGCTATGCCCTCGCTTTAGATATGACTGACAGAAAATTACAGAATGAGATTAAAAAGAAGGGCCATCCATGGGCAGAAGCAAAGGGCTTTGACACTGCCTGCCCCATTAGTAAATTTATACCTAGGATGCAAATCCCAGACCCTCAGAATGTCAGGCTGTGGTTGAAGGTTGATGATGAGATGCGACAGGACGGCAACACAAAGGATATGATATTTACTATACCTCGTCTGATTAGCTACATTAGTCATGTCATGACGCTTGAAGAAGGAGACTTGATTTTGACTGGGACACCCTCTGGGGTTTCACCAGTGAAAAAAGGGCAAATCATTACAGCTGGTATTGGAGATTTATTACAAATGACATTTCCACTGACACAGTGATAAATAATTTTCTTAGTTGCAAGTACATAAATTTAGAACCGGTTTTCGGTGGCTATTTCATCAAATAATTTTATGTCAAATTATGGCAGAGGCTGAACAGAGAACTTTAAAAGTGAAACTGAACCAAAACCTTTAATAATATTCCAACAGTAGACAAATTGTTTTATATTAAGTATTGTTGATTAAATAACCTGTGTGTCTGTATCTTTGATAATTTTTTCAGTAATTGATAATAAATTTAAAAAAACAGAAAAGCAAAACAAAAGTGTATGAATTCATGATTGTTATCATCTTCATCCTCATCAGAAACCATGTCGATCATAATCATTTTTATAATCATGACATCATCATAATGATTTCTTAAATAATTACCTTACCTACTTACCTAACTTCTTCACACTCAGTTGCACATTTTTATAAGGCCTTGATTCTTTTCCGTCATCATGTCCTACCACATGCTACTACTCTAGCTTCCTCCCAAGATTTCCAGCCCACCTCCGCTCTCTCTTTCTCTACCAACCGACTCCAAGTTGTTTTGGGTCAGCCCACCTTTCTTCTACCATCAGGTGCCCATGTCAGTGCAGTGGTGTTGTTGCGGCATCCTGAGGACTTGCCCAAGAAATTTCCTCCTGACTTCTTAAATTATGAAAATGATGAATTAGTATTGTGGGATTAAAATGAATCAAAGTATTTTTAAAATTTAAAACAATTCAAAATTTATCAAATGAGGAAATATTGTATTCTAAAAATAAGTTAATACAAGATCACTATTTAACAAATAGATTCCATGTTTGCGTGCATCTGTTCAGAAATAGATAATAGATGACATCAAACTTTGGTAAGAACAAAAAAGTGGCACCCGAGTCGATAGCTGAGTGTGTCACTGATGTTCTTACCACACTTTGACGTCCTCTATGATCTATTCTGAACAGACGCACAAAAACATGGAATCTATTTGTTTTGTATAATAAAAAATTAAAAAGTTTGTAATGATGACATCAAGCATGAGTCTGCCCTCTAATAGATCACAGGCGAGAACCAATCAAAATGGGGGAATAACTTGGGTTATTATATAAAATAAAATGTACACTTTTGCTTAAAACTTAATGCAGATACTGCTGTAGATTAGAATTTGTAAACTAGGCAACCTACGTGGTATAGGTTGAGGAAATATTGGATTCTAAAGATAACTTTACAAAATCACTATAGTAAAAAAAAAATTTACACTTTTAGTTTAAAACTTAATGCTGTGGATTAGAATTTATAAACTAGGCAACCTACATCAGGTGCACTGAATTTTGTTGATCAAACAGAAACAAATATTCATTTTTAAACTTTGCTTTTTAATTGTTTTTACTTTAAATTGAATTTTGAGTCAGAGAATTTAATAGAATATTTAATATTAATCCAAAGTTGATACTAATATTAGCTTCTCATTAAAATACTTCCTATGTTTGTAACTGGAACATACAATCACAGCAATCATAGGATTCTTGGGACACCTTGAGAGTAACTAGTCTCGTTAATGTTTTTTTCAGGCCAGGAAATGACAAAGATTGATGGAATTTTACCTTTGATCGCAAAATTTTAAATTCAGTCATGAACCTTAAGCTTTTTTTTGTGGTTTACCAACATTTTTTTCTTAGTGTGGAGCCACCCACAACTAATAGCAAACTTTTGCACTCATTGGGATCTAGTAGTCAAAACATGCCTTGAAATGCTTCAATAGATGCTAGAATCCACAACAGAATGGCCAGGAAAATACATTCACTCGCATACCTGCCATGCCTGGCTTCATAAACTTTTGGCAGTTTGCTTTTAGAAGATTACCTAAACCTACTATTCTAACTTAATGATGTCAGCCTGGGAGCTTCTACAGTGAAAATTGATTTATAAAAACACTTACGAACAATACTTACCAGATGCAAGCCATTGGTGACAACTGCAAAACAAATGTGACGACGTTTAAAAAACTATTTGAGCTGTGTTAATTTCTGTCAAAACAGCGGTACTTAATACCCAGGAGAGATGGATATGCATGCATTTTCTAAGTGGATTTTCTCGGAATTCTTGCTCGTTTTCTAGTTCTGCTCCATCCAAAGCTATTAAAAACACAACAACAAAAACGGGAAAAATCAAGTTTTATTTAGTATTTGACCTAAATCAGCACTTATGAGCCGTTTTTCACCAAAATATTCAATAAACTCATCAGTTTGTTTTAAAATTCTACCCATTGGTTTATTATTGATAGAGTTAAGCGATGGCTGAACCAGCCCGGTTTCCTGTTTTAAATGTGCCACATCGGTCAACTGGCTTTCGTTCGGTCGTGACGGAAGCGTGGGCTACCTGTGGATAAGTTGTCTGGTTAGCTCAGCTCATAGTTCTGGGATGCCTGTGTTAATTTTTGTAGAATAACCCTGATCGCGGGCGCAGGTTGTGCTGAAGTCGTAATGGCGGAAGACTGCCACATATCTTGTTTAAAGTTCTTCGCTTTGCGTTACCTGCCGGAATATTTAATGCCCTACACAAAAACTTCATCAGAAGATATAGTGAGTTAAACCTTAAAGACATGGGGAGATTTTCATTTTTTATCTGTGAAGTTTTATGACGACGAGTGTGGTATGCGATGGTTCTATTTGCACCGCACGTCTTTTACAGTTTTACAGTTTATCGTCACTATAAAAGTTAAAATAGTATATACATTATCATATTGAATTGGGAAGTGTATCGCACAAATGGCTGGTGTTCCGCGAGGTGTTGTTTTTGCCATGCTTTTTTATCTTACTTTTGCGGTAATGGCTACAATATGGATTTCGATGAAATATCTGAACGACAGAGATTGTAGCGAATTCTGTAAGCGCCATTATGGCTTGAATGTGGACTCTAAATTCATGGAAGATGCAATTTTCGAACACGACTTTCGTCATGTGATCTCGAAGAGAGAGGCGCCTAGAACAAAACCAGGTAGGATTTGTTTTTAATCTTTTTAACGTTGCAGTTACGTGGCAATTAACTGGTCGATTATATGGTTATCAGAATGCGGTTTTTTCATAATTGTTTTTACTCAAATGAAAATATATGGTTTTGGAATTTCTGTTATTGTTCAGAGTTTAAGAATATGTTAAAATTATTTTTCCTTGATTCAAATTGTATCTTTCTTTGTTTCAAACTTCATTATCACATTCACTACATATCAGATCCTACTGTAAGACAGTCCTATAGAAAACAAGAGTTTGAACTTTTTAAAAAACACAACGTATATATTATCACCCTATCAGAAGCAGTTGATGCAATGATAAAATCTCTGCCTTCTAACCACAAGGTCCCAGCTTCAACCCCTGGCTCAGCTGAATGTTGAACATTTGTGAGACCTTCTTTTCCACCAAAGTTGACTGAACTTTCCATTCTTACAAGGTCGGTACAATGAATACCAGCTTCTGCTGGGGGCTAACCTGCGATGGATTAGTGTCCAGTACAGGGGGAGTCAGTAACTCTTATCTGCCTAACAAGTTACAGAAACCAGAGACAAGCACTAGGGCCACTAGGCTCGTACAAGGATTTACAGGGCCATCCTGCTCATGGCAGAGGATGGGGGGATATTCGAAAAAAATTATCCAGTATCTTGGGTATTACTTGGTACCTAAGAATATAAAGTTACCAACATTTTGAAATTCAGAGATGAATGACTGTGTAGATTCTACTTTCAGTACACATAGGGAACTCTCAGCTGAAGATAGAACTTCTCCCTTGTAACCAACAATCTCCTTTACCATAGAAAGGAGTTCCATTTCATACATGTATATTTAATATTTATGTTTTACAGTTGGATTGCTACCTCCTACACGACCAAAAACAGAAGAAGAAAGTTGGGGACCACATCAACTTGGCATTGTTGTTCCATTCCGGAATAGATTTGAGGAACTTTTAGACTTTGTTCCTCATATGCACAAATATCTAATGAAAAAGAAAGTGCGACACAAGATCTATGTTATTGATCAAGTTGATAAACACAGGTAACCTTTGATTATTACATATATAAATGTAGTTTTATTAATTAAGAATGAATTGAACCTGTCATACTGTGGTCAGGGCTACTGATATTTCACTCTGTTGTGGAGCTCTGAATATCAAGTAAATCCATGAAAACCAACCAAATTCAAGAGAACAGACAACATTCTGCAAAAAAATGGTATATTTTATCCGTAGAGACTTTTCTATGCAGCAAACTTCAAAAATCAAAACAATTTTGAAAGAATTTTACTATCTGCTGAAAGTTACTGAAGTGGAAAATTTTAACAATGCTGTATTTGATCCTTTAAAGTGTCCCTATGGAAATTTTTTTTTTCAATTTTGATATCTTTAGAATGCATAAACAAGTATTCTAAGAAAATAATTTCAATTATGTCACATTTTAGTCACAAAATCACACTTTAAAGTTCCCAAGCCAGCCACACCCAACAAAGATGACTGGGAGCTGCTAAGCCCTGGGTTCAGAACAGGGCCTGACATCACTTCAGGAATTGTCAGTTTTTTATTGTATTTTCACACAAACCCAATCATTTTTTGTTCAAATAAATCGAAAAATTATTGAGTTTGGAAATAAATTGAAACAGTGAAATGAAGAGTTGACGTTTCCTGACATGTTCTGGACCCAGACTTAGCAACTCCCGGTCATCTCCACAGGGTGTGGCCAGCACAGGAACTTTAAAGCTCGATTTTGTGGTGAAAATTTGACGTAATTGAACATTTTTTTAGAATACTATATCTAGAGATATCAAAATTGAAAAAATGTTTTTCGCCATATGGAGACTTTAAAAGTTTTGAAGTAAAACTTTAGTTCTACTGAGAAAAGTAACCTACAAAACAAAGTGACACCTGACGTAAAGAATGTCAACAAACCTCTCAGCTCATTTCTTCAATGAAATAAGTGCTTTTTAGATGAAACAAATTTAAATGATAAGCCATATTATAATAAAAATCTTAATAAACTCATTTGTCAGTCTGTCCAGAAGAGTATAATTTCACTCTCTGTCTTTTGTACTGAACTCACTTCACTCAGTCTGTATAATGAAAGACCTTGGGCAAAATATAAAATATATTCTCCCAGACTGACCCTGCTTTCAGTTATTGAGATGTTTCTAAACAAAACAAGTGAAAAATACTGTACTGTCACCAACTGAGGTGAACTGGCTGTGAATGGACACAAAGGCCACAAACTTGTTAGACTTAGCCCTGCACGTGAAATATACAATTGTGTATTAAATTAAATTGTGTATGGTTGGTTTTGTCCACTTTATCTCAAGCTACCATGGCTGAATCATTAGTAGGTAAGCATTAATTGTGATATTATACTAACCTTGTAGATTATTCTCATAATTTATAGCGAATGCCAAATTTCACTACTCCACTTGAATTCACCACTTATCTAGAAGAAAAACTGAGTAAATTGTCAATTTACATAATAAGTTCATTGCACAGATATTTGTTCAAACTGCTAGGGTTCTAAACTTTAAATGTTTGCTTGAACTGTGAGAATATTTTTCAGCAGTTTAGGAAATGTCCCCAGATTCCCCCCCCCCCTTCCCCCCCTGGAATGTTTCCCTATGTATATAGCTCTAATTGCCTCATTTTAAAATGCCTTGACTATTTCTCAGGAAAAAAACTCCTAATTAATTTTTAATTTTTCTCTCAACTTTTCCATAACTGCATGTATACAGGTTCAACCGGGCATCATTGTTAAATGTTGGCTTTCTGGTCGCCAGAAATGAATGCGACTACATTGCTATGCATGATGTGGATCTTCTTCCTCTCAACAAAGATTTGAATTATGGTTACCCAGAGAAAGGTCCATTTCACGTATCAGCCCCCCATCTGCATCCTAAATACCACTACAAGACATTTGTTGGAGGGATATTAATCATGTCCAGTGAGCAGTTTGAAAAAGTAGGTTAAAATCTAGCTTTGATCTTTGACTGAAAGCTACAATTTAATAATTGATGCTTTTCAAATATAAGATGGGTTGAGGAGGGCTGTAGCTATACATTCTGTATAGCTACATACCTACTGTAGCTAGTTGGGGGTTTTGATCGGGTGTCTGTGAGCTCTCTTCCTCCCCATTGTCAGACACTGTCAGCTGCATCACAGCAAACACCAACTAGAAACTTGTAATGGCTGGCTGGCTCGAATCACAGGTTTTGATATGCTGTCTTAGTGATAGGTTGTCAGATTTTACCTACACTACCCATTCAGACACTTTACATCTGAAATAGATGTAAAGGGCCTGTAGGTCAGTGAGAACCCGGTAGGCAGTTTATTGAGTCAATGCGTATTATCATACAATATTTAAACAAAAATACAGCTTTACACTCTCGCCATCTCAAACGGCCATAATTACACAATTTCACTCTAATCTGTTACACTATTATTTGACAAAAAAACGACAGAATTCAACACTGCCGGATACAAAAACCCAAATCACATTGTGGATAAAGGGAACATATACCCCCACCTGGTGGTGGTGACCACACCTGTGATGCTGCCAACTCTGGGGGTTGAGGACGCCGTCCAGTCCTAATGGATGAAGTACGAAACAATTTAATTAAAGTGAATGCTGAGCCTAGCTAGAGTGATCAAAACTTTCTATCTTAGCCCTTTATATATTTACTCAATACCCATAATCCCTTTCCTTGCACGGACCCAGTCCTCTGGATATTGGTATGTTAGGTGGAAGCTAAAAACAAATTTATAAATGTAACACCTTGAAGTACAATTTTCTGTTAAAAATTAACGTGAGAGTCCCTCAACTGTTCACCTTGTACACTGGTGTACTTCGTATGAGCACTATTAACCCTTTAAGGCCCAATGCAAGCACAACAAATGATGTGTTGGTAAATTCTCCCAACTGAGTACTATACTTTCAATACATTAAGCATTGAGTAAATAATTTTTAAAAAAATATTGAATGCATTGGCAAGTAAATACAAACTTGAAATAGTGTTGATAAACGAATTATCATTGCTGCAGGAATTTGAAAAATCTGATGTTTTGAATGTTAGCACTTCGTCATAGCATCATTTTGGGATGCTCTGACAAAGGGCTAATGCTTGAAACGTCAGCTTTTTCAAATTCCTACATGGCGATGATAATTTGTTTATCAACACTACTTCAAGTTTCTATACAAGTAGTTTGGGAGAATTTGGCTTTTCAACTCTCACAGATTAGTCCACTTGATCAATTCCTTATTTCTCATTACCAGTTATATCATTTTGTTGGAGTTATGTAAGGAGAAGTTAGATGTTGATAAATTGCCTGGCTCTGAAAGGGTTAAAATACTTATTATTTTTTATTACCAACAGTATTAGTCCTTTCAGCTGAGGCAATTTACCAACATCTAACTTCTCCTTACATAACTCAAACACAATTATATATACAATATATTTGGTACTAAGAAATAAGGAATTGATCAAGTGAAATAAGCTGTGGAAGATGAAAAGCCAAATTCTCCCAAACTGCTTGTATAGAAAGTATGGAGCCCAGTTAGGAGAATTTATCAAAATGCCATTTGTTGTGCTCGGGGGTTAAAGTAGTTAAATACAGGGTTGCCATGATCCTTGCAGGGACGTAGCCAGAATTTTTCATAGGGGGAGGTCACACTGCTTTTTAACTATGGTCAAGATATCATCATAGTGTTTTTCACCACCTTTTGTAGTTTGTTTGTTTAAAAAGGCTTACAAAAGGGGGGTAGGGGGTTATGCTTGGACCCCTTGCCTTGAAAATCCTGGAAAGTCCTGGAATTGAGGGAAAAAATTCCAGGCCCTGGCAAGTGGGTCCTGGTCCTTGAAAATCCAGGAATTGGTAAAACATTCCTTTTTTGACTTCCAAAAATAATAATTTAAAATAAGCTGTTTGTTAAAATATTTTTGATGTGACAATGTTCTACAACCAAAATTGAGACTTTGGGAGGCTTGATATTTGCCCAGAAACAAATCTTCTATGTACCAGGTACAGCTTGTTAATATAGTTTGGTAACAAGTCATCTCGCCCCATGGTCATTTCGCCCCAAGTCATCTCGCCCCAAATCCTTGGTCAACTTGCCCCAGGTCTTGGTCATCTCGCCCCAAGTCATGGTCATCTCGCCCCAATTTACAATACACATGTTTCGTTGTAGAATGCTGACATTTATCAAATATTTTATCAGATTCAAAACCTTCAGGAATGATGATTGAGATCGTGTGTCCATTCAGTTATTGAA